>CABHPR010135516.1:0-51310 GCA_902168415.1 Peromyscus melanophrys | reverse complement strand
ACACACACACACACACACACACACACACACACACACACACACAGTTAATCTTACTTTAAAAAAATAATCACCAAAGATACTAATCTCTGTCCTGCTCGTATACACATTTGCACATACAAACTTCCATCTTCAGACCTCTCTGGGTTTCTCTACCACTTGCAAGTTTAAGTTGTAAGTCCAGAGCCTTTCAAAATCAGCCCATCCTTTCTTCCTATCTCTTACTGCTTCTCATTTTCTGTCTGTGCTACTCTTATTCCAACGTCCTAAATTTAGTCTGGACATACTCTTCCAGGGCCATGGCAGTAGAAGGATAGTTGTCCCTGCTGAATGCCCTATAATAGACCCTTCCTAGGCCCTGAAGTCCCAGACCAGGCAGCTCTTTCTCTAGAAGCCTTGAAGTTATGGGTGAGAGAATGGCTTCCTGACCAAATCTCTCCTTCAGTATCAGAGATCCCTACTAGCTAAAAGACCTGATGCTGAAGACCACATTTCTTCACAACTCAGGTTCTGCACAGGTCTCAGCTCTGACAAGGCAGACCACACGGCTGAAAGAGAGACATGAAGGTTAGTCATGCTTCTATTTCCAACCTGGTCACAGAGCCATTGGGCTTCGGGGCAGGAGTACCCAGACCCCAGCTGCATGAGAAACCAAGACCGTGTGGTGGTTATTCATTGGGATAGCATGGATTCCACCTGACGGAATGTGACTCATTCCTGCACACAGGAGCCTCTAACTTTCTGATCATCCCAAGAGTAGCAACCCCCATAGGGAGCTGAGATCCGTTACTGTGAATTTATTCCCAGAAGCAGTACACAGAGGTACAAGGAGCTCAGTTGTCTGCCATTGAACAGATCAAGACATGGTCCATGCCCCTCCTCCCAGCACAGAGTTGGTAATTCCACACTGTATGTTACGGAGATACCTTCTGCAGATCCTCAATAAAACTTTTATGACCCGTATTACAGTGATTAGTTTCCAAGTCTGTGTGGCCATCTAAGGTGTGCCGTATTTGTAACACATTGCCTGGCTCTGGCTTTATGCTCTAGAAATATTTGTTGAATTCATTTGAATGAAGAAATGAGGTGTGAGGGTTCTTTCCCTGAATTGCCGGGTTGCTGACATTCCTCCTCGAAGCCCAGACCATAAATCTCCAAGTCCTGTTGTTAAAGTTCGCCTGGCAGTATTCTTGAAGCAAAGGGTGTTAGCTCACGTGGGCATGCCGGAGCCTAATTTAAAACACGAAAAAGCAGGCCAGGAGATTGTAAATGCAAGGGGTGATGCATTATTTAGAAGGTAAAAAGAGACTTAAGTAAAGAGAAAGTGTATTACTTACAAGCGGCTAAGATGGAAATACTTTTAGTCACACATGATTACTATTATTATTGTATAATTCCTGGATTTTAGGAAGCTCTTTGCAATCACTTGCATTACTTGTTCCTTTCAACAGCCATGGATGGTGAGTTGGAACAACTCTCTGACTTTCCACAAAGAAGCTGAGTCCTGCATACAATGGTCCTAAAATAAAGATTTAATGGAAGCTGTTTTGACATGTCCAAAGAAACCGTAGGTTACTTTGTGTCTTAGCAATTGAAATGCTCTTTTAGTGGCCACGTTTTTCCTGACTAATTATTGTTTACATCTCATGCTGAATATTTCATGATCACAGTAATTTTGGCTTCTCGTGTAGTCAAAGGAGATCAAGTTCTCTCTTATTCCACACAGGAGGAAACCGAGGCATCAAGAAGTCAACATCCCGTAACGTGGGACTGAAGGAAGACAGAAAAGCTAAACTTACTCTATCCTTTCTCTTTATGAGAGTTCTCTTTATGAGAGTTTCCTGCGTTGTGGACACCATGCTGGGCTCTCTTCTTTGCAGCATGAGTGGTGGGCACTCCACCGAATTTTATTAAAAGACCCTCTGTAACATGGGCCAAACGCGCTTCACATGTGTGCATCCCTCACAGGTCACTGGTCATGGTCACTGTGGTGCTTTTGTGCTAGTAACTCTCGCCGCTGCTATGACAAAGGAACTTGAAGGAAGAAGGCGTTTGTTTTGGTCATTTGGATGGTCGGTTTCTTATGGTTTTGGTTTTTTTGTTTTGTTTTGTTTTGTTTTCTCACTGTTTAAAGGGATTACAGTCCATCACGGCACAGGAGGTGGTGGAACCATGGGGCAGCTAGTCAGTGTTGGTTCTTGGCTGCCTTCCTGCTTTTCCCATTTTATTCCAGACCATGGGACGATGCTCTCCATATGTTCAGAGTGTGTCTTCCTTCCTCCTTTCTGGAAATACCCTTCTAGACATACCCAGAGGTGTGTTCTAAATGATTCCAAACCCAGTCAGGTTGACATGAAGATCCACCATCACACCATTTTAAATATCATCCTTGGAACTTGAACCCTTGGCTGCTTCAAAGCAACCCCCCCATGCAAGCCTAAATACTCACGTTTACTGAGTGATTCCGAATGTGTGACATCTTTAGCTTTAACTGAATGCTGTCGCCCCTTGCTTAATTTCTGAGCTTTTCTGCCTACTCGGTTAATAAGAAATACAACCATGAAATGGCAGTGATAGACCAACAGATCCCACCTCAGGCAGCCTCAAGTTCAAACCTATGGGCTCTGAGAGGAGAAAGCCATGCTCATCAAGAGCTGAGACAAGGCTGAAGGTGAGGCGCATTTGAGGGAGCAACAGAAGGCGGCCTGTGAGGAGAAACCACCTTTGACCACAGAGCCAGGGAGTTCCTGTGAAGATACAGCATCTGAAATCACCTTAAAAGACAGGAAGAATAGGAACCGGGACGACAAAGAGACACATTTTCTTTCCAGATAAAGACCAGAATGGAAGGGTCCAGGTGGAGCCAGGAAGCTCCCAGATAGATGTGAGTGGGAGGCAGGAGGAGGTTTATAGGTTGGTGATGGTAGCCGGCCGCTTCCAGTACTGAATCGGAGCCAGAGACCAGCCTAAATGGTTTTTTTCTAACTTACTCATTAGATCGTCAGATTTACGATTTATAAATCAGAGCCATAAATGAAGGCAACTTGCCTTTAAGATTTTAGCTCCAACAAAAACAAGCTACTGAGTTTCTTGAAAGAATCTCTCACACAAATGGATGCTTATGTAATAACGGCCTCGTAAAAGCACCATGCACACAGACCTGGAAAAACTCTAAAGTTGGTTTGTCCTAGAAAGAGAAGGGAGCCAGCTCATTCGGTGTACAAAATTGATGCTCGTGTCCATGTTCATTAGGTGGACATGACCCCACCCTACAGAGGAGAACACTGAGGATGTAGCAGTCAAAGAATGAGGCCATGGTGATTACCATTTCATGTAACACTAATTGCTAAACCGTCATATTAATAAAAAACCCAGAGCCAGATATTGGGGTAAAAGATCAGAGAAGCAGAGCAACAAGCCACTAGTTCTTACCCCTACGAAATCCTAGGCTGAAAGAGAACAAGATCCTCTCTCCATCCCGCCTTATCATTTCCTCTGTCCACCCAGCTCTATCACTTCCTGCCTTTCTGTACAGACCTCCAGACCTCTTTCGTTAACTAGTGGCTAGCTCCTCCTTCTGATTTTCAGGCCAGCTTTATTTGTTAGAGCACAAATAAAATATCACCACAGTTTCAAGTGTGTGCCATGTAATTCCAAACCTGTAAATGCAGATTTTGACATTTCAGTCTCGGGAACAGTCAGCTGTATGTTAGTCCCCCTATATATTAAACTGTAATCTATATAGACAGCAGTTTTGAACAGTATCCAGGCAAGTAAGCTGCACTTCTGGTGGAAGTCAGACAGGTAGATGAAACGTTGATGGCTTAATCCCTCCAGCAATTAAAGGTATAAGCAGACCTGGGCCCTGTGGTGGAAAGAGGCTGCCAGAAAATTTATTAAGAGCCATAAAGTGCAGAGCCATAATTTCAACAGGTTATCTGCTTCCACGGCTAATTGTTTTCCAAGGCTTCCCGGCTCAGACCCATTCAGCATTCTTATCACCTGGGAAATGCGCACTCCTTGGGATATTTTCCAGCGGGCAGCCACCTCTGTCCCCGCAATCACAGCAGTATTTTTGCTCAAAGAGTTGTGGATTAGATTTAAGGGCCGTCGCAGCCACAATGCGCAGCCCTTGCTGATCTTCAGTGAGAGCTGTGGCGTCGCCCTTTGATTTATGGAGAGTGCAGCTCAAACCCAGCCCTCTGCTTTATTAAAGCAGCTTTTAGTCAGCATTAAGCCTCCCCAGCTCCGAGGCTCCCAAGAGCTCCACCACCCTGCAGTCAAAGTCCCTTTGATAAGCAGCATTCTGGGTGATTGCAAACACAGTGACTTCTCTTTGGGCCTGCCCACAGTCTTGCCTCCCTTGACCTTCCAGGTGTGAGTTGGGGGCATGGGGGGGCTAAGCACAGGCCCAGCCTTCCTCGCCAAGTGGCCTTTCAATATCCGTTTTCTGACCCCATCTTGACCTTCTCAGTATGGCAGTGTTTGGCCTGAGGCTATACCTCTTCATGGTGGATTTCTTTTCTTTTTTTTTTTTTTTTTTTTTTTTCTGTTGCCCATTCAGGCTTTAAAGGGGAAGCCTTAGAGGGAAGCAGACACACGGCTTTGGGACCCGCTTTCAAAGGCACTAGCTCTCTGAGCTGTGTTTTGAAAAACCAAGTGAAAGGGTGGAGGACCTCCCGCCCCCCATAAAGGGCGCTGTTAGATCAAAGAGCATTTACACGTCTGTTGGTGAACAGTCATTTGGGGGTAGCAAGTGTGCAAACCATGCTACGAGCCTGGGACTTCGCCGGTGCTGTTATCTAACCTCTCCCTACAGCACACAGCCTGCGCAGGGGAGACTGAGAAGGGTCAGTATTCACTGTAGATGACAGCCAGACTCAGCGCCTCTAGCTTTTTCACCAAGTGCTTCCCCAAGCTGCCCCTCCTCTTCATCACTCTAAGCAACTCCGAGAAGCGGGGCAGATAAAACGTGGCCAGCTTGGGTCAAGATGGAGTTAGAACACATAGCAGGTAGCCTCCTCTCTCCCCCATTGCAACTGAGGGAGAGCCAAGCAGAGCTCTCTGCTAAATGGGTTTGCCAGGGACTCCCGGCCCGGAAAAGCTGGGTAACCCAGTCAGTGACTAACCGTCTGCCAGCCTCGGCTACCTACTACCTATCTCTAGAGTGCTGACCATCATGGTGACCTTGAGGGTCCAGAGAAAACAGCAGGAAGTATTTAGCACCTCCGCTGAGAGGTCTCCCTGTTACCATCCCCAGCCTTGGATTTCACAAGGAATCTGACTGAGAGTACAGATAGCGTGCCATTTCCAGGAGAAAGCTATTTCCTCTCGATATTCTGCTTACAGCAGCCTGATGAACACTGGTCAGCCCGAACAATCTGGCCCGACCACCAACTAGGGCTCGATCACAATGTCTTTAACACCCGTCTTCGTGCAGCTGGCTTATTTCTTCTCCATTAGTGAGCAGGCCTCTGACGTGTGCGGGCGCCATCTCTACAGTACTTTGTTACAGGTGGCCCCGGTCTCTGTCTGCTGTTTCTAATTCTTGGCCTCTTCAAGGAATTGAAGTAAAAGTTCGCAGAGTTTGCAAAGTAGAAAGGAAATCTGATTCAGAAGCAAAGCCAAGGGGGTGGGGGTGGGGCAACAGACAGATCAGGAAAATGTGCTGTTGAGAGGACAGTGGACCACACGAGTTAAGGTACCCAAGGACCCTGATTATTGTTGGGGCTTCCTTTGATGGAGCTCAAGAGAAGGGGAGTTTGGTTGCCATAGGGCATATATAGTACAGTGGCCCTTTGTGGTTGTTCAAGGCTCCAATTAAGCCTTTGCTCCCTACACATCAATATGTGTCCTTCTGTAACGTAAACACGCCTAAGTATGCGTAGGCGTAAGATGGGAACTGAGAGATTCTCTCTAGAGTTCCCTGGGAGTCACAGATGAGCTTATTGTGCACATACCCCAAACCAGTTCAGCACAGAAATGCCTCCTTGTTCTCCTACCTGGTTCTAACTGGGAATATGTTTGAATAAAAACTGTCTAGGAAATGGAGATTTTGGTGGTTTGTCAGGTTTGTCAGAGAGGCTTATTTCATTGTTTGGAAAGGAATGTCCATGTATCTTGATGCACATGGGGAAATCTCGGGTTACCAGGTGTATTGTCAGGAAAGGGGTGTATGTGCATAGTGCCTGCCAGAGATGGTCCGAGGTAGCCCAGTGCATTGTTAGAAGAGAGATGTCTGTAGCCCCAGCCAATCAGCATCCCGGGTTGCTACTACTCCCTGTGTTTCCCTAACTCTGCTTTGCTTTCTCTGTATGTTAACTGTATTAACATCTCCTTAGAACAAAAGATCTTGAATTTTTTTTCTCTCAGTTACTGCAGTGAATTTTCATTAAAAATAAAATACATAGGGAAACACTAAGTGAATGCCCATACAAACTGACATGGTAGTACTTACAGTGTGGTCTCAGTGTTTAGAAATGCATGCTGAACCATATGGAGGTACCTGGGAATCTCTGGGGCTTCCAGCAGGTAGAGTCACTTCTGAGAGATGCATGTTGTGGGAATGAATGCTAAAATTCCAAGTACAGCTAAGGGGGGATGGGCCAGTGTGTGGAACAGTGTCAGAACGTTCTCAGTCTGACACGGCAACGATGTTCTAAGAGGAGATCTCCACAAGGAACTCTTACTTGGCTCCAGCTTCCACCTGCCCATGGGTCCTTGGCTCTGACTCCCCAGCAGCAGGTGACTGCTGATTCTCCTGGAAGCACCAGAGATAAACCAGACTGTACGCAAAGAGCAAGGGCAGCAAATGTGATCTTTCCCAGGGGTCCCTTCCCCAAGCCTGAGAAATACATTAGCATCAGAACAGACTTCGAAGTTCATCCCTTCTAGTGTCTTTCAAACAGATTTTGACCTTGGCCCAGACTAAGGCATACAAGTTACATCTCAACCTATTACATATGTACATTTATGCATTAAAAATAAGGTTCATAAAATAGTACTGACTTGTGTCATTCTATATTCCGTTTCTTTTTCATCAAAAATACCCCATAAAAGGATTCTTGTGATCCATATGAATTGAAACTCAGAATTTTAAAAAGTAAGACACCGCCCCCTGCCAAATGACATGATTTGCTAAAAGTCACCCAGCTAATTGGCATCACAATCATCAAGGGTGGCCATAACAAAAGACCAAATGCTAGGTAGCCTAAAACTAAACCATGTACTGGCCCACACTTGAAGATGCTAGAAGATGGATGTTGGGTGTCAATAGTTATGGCTCCTTCTCCAGCCCCTTATTGGGGAATCTAGTTCGTGGATCTCTTCTACGTTTGATGTCCCTTGACATTTCTTGGTTTTAAAACGCTCCACTCCAATCCCTACCTCTACCATCAAGTGACATTCTGTCACTGTGTCCAAAAATCCGCTTTTTATAAAGCTGCTAGGGTTAGCACACCTGTCAGCAGGAACCCTGGGAGGGAGAAGTTGGGGGATCGGAAGTCAGAGACTAACTTTGCTTCATACTGAGCTCAAACCTACCTTAGGCTGAGACACTGTTTCAACTCCCTCCCCACAACCCCAAAATGGTTAGGTTTTAGATCGGAGCCCACCCCAAATGCAATACAACTTCATTTTAACTGGATTATATTGGCAATATCTACAGGAAATTACATTTACAAATGCCAGCAGTTAAGACTTAAAAATAACCTTTGAGACAAAGCAATATAAAGCAATACAGTAGATAATACAGAGAATCAACCCATTGTATGTACCTTGCATCAGTCCCTCAGCCAAAGCCTTTGCCTAGGGCACAGCAAAGACTCTTGCATGTTGTTGGTTGTGTTTTTTTTGTTTTGTTTTGTTTTGTTTTGTTTTTGTTCTTTTGGGGGACCCAGCTAAATCACAAATAAATCACACATGAAGGCTTATTCTTAATTATAAACATCCGGCCTTAGCTTGGCTTGTTTCATACCAGCTTTCCTTAACTTACCCCATCTACCTTTTGCCTCTGGGCTTTTCCCGTGCTCTTACTTCTGCAAATCTTATTCTTCCTCCATGGCTGGCTGTGCAGCTGGGTGGCTGGCCCCTGGAGTCCTCCTCCTTCTCTGGCTACTTCTTCCTTCCTACCTCTAGATTTTTTCCTCCTATTTATCCTCTTTCTGCCTGCCAACCCCGCCTATCCTTTCTCTTGCCTCGCCATTGGCTCCTCAGCTCTTTATTAGACCATGAGGTGTTTTACACAGGCACAGTAACACAGCTTCACAGAGTTAAACAAATAAAACCTAAACAAAAGTAACACACCTTAAAATAATATTCCCCAACACTTGCAGGATGAACTTCCAGTGACCGATTTGCAGAACTCCTTGGTGTCTTCTCAAGGTCAGGGGTGGAATGTTTGTTCTCTTTTACAGGAAAAAAAATCATAGTTTTTGGGGGGTGCTGGAGAGAATCATGAAGAAAATGAGCATAATGTGTGTCTGCCCTCCCAAATCCTTCCTCATGCAGAAACAAAGCCTTTGCTCTCCCTTCCAGATAACATGAAAGGATGAGAAGTGACTGAGGGTTTCTGGGGAAGTGTTTGATTTCCTGGTCCAGGTAGCACACCAGGTAGTCTCCATGGGATAGCTACAAGTACAACCTTGTGTGCATAGACAGCAAAGACACAAGGCCAAACCCAGCACATTAAGTATGATGAAGCCAAAATAACATTTAAAATAGCCAACATTGGGGATGGGGAAATGGCTCCATGAGTAAAGAGCCTGATACAGATTCAGCATGAGGCCTGAATTCTGATCCTCAGCACCTTTACCAAGGGCTGCATGCGGCAGCACACAGCTTTGATCCTAGGACAAGGAAGGCAGAGGCAGGAAGACAGTGATGGAGAAAGACTCATTGTCAACCTCTCATCTCCATGAACAGATCTATACATGTGCATGCATACCCACACACACACTTGCTCGCATGCGAGCAAGCGCACACAGACACACACACACACACACACACACACACACACACAAACACAAACATACATACATAAAAATAAATAAAAATTAAATAGCCAATATTAAACATGTGATATGCAACAGGTACACTTATGGGCACAGGAAATGTATTAACTGTATTGGCTAAATACAGTATTATACCCATTCATGCCTGCCAATCCAAATAATGAAACTTAGATGAACCATGCTTTCAGGGTCCATGCTGTTAGCCACTAGAACAGTGGTTTTCCATCTTCCTAATGCTTCAACCCTTTAATACAGTTCCTCATGTGGTAATGACCCCCAACCATAAAATTATTTTCGTACTGCCACACTAGAGAAAGAAACCTGGGGTCCTGGTAGCACCATTTAAATGTTAGATGGCTCATTTTTATTTTGTTGGTTCCAATATTTGCAGTTGATTTCATTCTTGGCTGACATATGGATATTATATTATAGGGTCATCTAGAGGAGTTGATGAGACAATAGAGAGGGAGGAAAGCAACAACAATCAGTTAAGAACATCTAAACTACCATCATTCTCCATGAATACCTGAGTTTCATGTTTAACCATTTCAAGAAGCAGATCAATTAAATGAGTCATGTGGTAGGCAGAATAACATCATCCCAAAGATAGCCACATCATAGGAACCTGTGAATGTGTCATTGTTACCTGGCAAAGGGGACCCTGTAGCTATGACTAAGTTTACTGACCTCAAGACAGAGAATTGAGTTTGGATTAACCATTTGAGCCTATTCCAATAACAGGGGTCCTGAAAGCCAGGAACACACACACACACACACACACACACACTTCCCCCGTCACCACCCAGCTCCAATGAGGGAGAGTCAAGGGCAGTCACCCAGCAAGGTGGTAGCAAGAGAAACTTCCGATGTGCTGCTGCTGGCGGTTCTGAGCTGGAGTTAGGAGGCTGAGCTGAAGATCGGAGAGGCCTCAGGAACAGACAATCCAAGAGAAAATGGAGTGTGCAGTGCCTCAGCTGCCTGGAGCAGAGTTCTGCTAACACCTGACTAAGAGAAGAAACTAACTCTCTGCTAGAGCCCAAGGAAAAGGCAAGCCTTGCCCAAACCTCAACAGAGCCAGGCTGGACTTCTGACCTACAAAAGTATGATACGGCATTTCCATTATTTAAGCCTTTAAGTTTGTGGTGATATGTTACGGCTATAATGTAAAAAAAAAAAAAAAAAAAAAAAAAAAAAAAAAAAAAAAAAAAAAAACTGGCACCAATCAGACATGATCCAGAAATTTAGCAGCTTTTTGGAAGCTAAAACCATAGTTTAGCATAGAGCAACAAAGATTTGGGATATGACGCCATGGCTCATCTTGTTTGAAGGGCAAGTGTAGATTCTCCTAACATCCCATTCACCTCATCCTAGAGGAACCACGCATGAAATCAGGTTGGAAACAGGGCCGGTTACGCTGGAAAGAAGAAGACAGGAGAGTCCCTGGGCATTGCTGGCCAGACAGTCCAGCCCAGCCGTGAGTACTGCAGGGCCCAAGAGCACTGCTAGGCAGCAGGGATGCAGAACACAGTGAGAATGTGGGCTAGAGCTGGGAGGGCCAGGGTTAAACCGGGCAAATGTCTGTGCAGGTGTATTCACAGTAGTCTCTCTGAAAGCGCCCGACTTGCAGCCCCGCGATGTTGGTATTTGATAATGAGTACAAAATGCCACCGTCTAATGTCAGAAACTCCATTTAAAAAGAGAAGAAAAAGAAAGCTCTGTGTGATTCTCTCTCCCGCTCAACCTCGCCAGTGAGTAAGCTGGGGTCACTGCGGACCTTGTGTGGCCGAGTCACTGTCTCTGTCAAGGCTAATGAGCATACACTTTTTAGCGAGCCAGTCAGGTTTCAGTCTGAAGGTTAAATTAAGGACAAAGTTGACTTTGAGGTGACAAGGGTCTGTCTGTATTTTGAATCAAAATTTGATAACAGAAATATTCCAGATCTCAAGAGAAATGCCTGTCCATCATTCACATGCTTCTCAAGGAGAGCATCCTCCTAATTAGAGATTTAGAAAGCTATGGACGCTGTGACTTGTAGGGATACAGATCATAGAGCTGGTTTGTCAAACACAGCTACATCTGCTGACAAGAAACCAGTTATGTAAAGATGCGAGAAATGGAAATGCCGCACCAATTTTCCAGAACAAAATCTACCTCTAAAAAGGTGTAACTTCATGCAAAATCTGCTCTATCATTTGAATAACAAAATAAGATATGCAAGAAAAAATAAAACTCCTCAAAGAGAATTTGCATTCAGGTCACAGTGATTACAAGCAGGGGAATGAATATTTCTGGTGCTGTATTCAAATGTTTTGTGAGGAAAAGAATGTGTTTTAGAAATGGAGCTGAGATAATACCAGGGACTTTGCTTCTCTGACTATCAAGGAAGTTCCCAGGCAGGTTTTGCTGTTTCTCATAAATTCCTAGAGGTAATGGCAAAAGCAGCCATTAAAATTCATTAGATGAAAAGTAAACCTCCATTGCAATTGATGGCACTCTCCTCTAAACTGTTATCCCCATTACTGAGACACCTCTTGTCTGCCAAACTCTATCTCTGGTGTCTGTTTCTTTCTAAACAGTTCTCTTGCTCTTTAATCTTAGGAATGTCCTTTCAGTATAAACGTTCTTTCCTGCACCACCTATCACCTTTCTTGGGCATTCCAGGAACTAGCCTCAAGATGTTTCTCAGCTTTTACAAACAGGTCTCTGAGGTTTCAGGGACATTTCTCTGTCCTCAGCATCAAGGCTGGAAATTAAGAACGACAGGAAAGAGGGCTTGTTATATTTTAGTGTGTGTGTTGTATGTGCGTACATGGAGGCCAGAAAACACCACTGGGTGCTATCTTTGGGAATGTCATCTATCTGCTTTGAGCCAGGATCTCTCAGTGCCCTGGAACTCACCAACCAGGGAAGACTAACTAGCCAAGCACCAGGAAGCCTCCTGCCTCTACCTCCCCAGTGCTGAGATCACAGGTGGGCTCCGCCACATCCACCTGGCTTCCTATGTAAGTGTTGGGAATCCAAACTCAGGTCCTCAGAGTCGTCTTCTGTTCATGCAATTCAGCTCCACCAAAAGCTGGGAGCAAAGAAATGGACCAGAGAGACTCCTTCCCTGCAGTGCCAAGAGGAAAACCCCAGCTGCAGCAGGCACCAGAGGAGGGAAGCTGGGCTGGAATCCTTATGCTACCACCTGCTCTGTGGGCTGCATGAATTATTGAACCTTTTGAGACACCAAGTCCTCATTTATGCGAAGGTGTTAATTCTTGCCTAAGGGGATGTTTAAGAAGATGAATGATGTCTTTTTAAGGACCAGCCTAGCCTACTCTTGAGGCCTAGGGTTCAATCCCCAAGAAGGGGGAGGGGAATATACAGTTACTATTTGGGGGATGGGAAGAACACGTGAGAGAAGAGTAAGTAAGAACCAAATACAACAACATGTGTAAGTAAAAAAAAAAAAAAAAAAAAAAAAAAAAAGCCACATTGAGATCTACTACTCTATATGCTAGTAGCTTTTTAAACTATGTTTAAAAGCTGTCCATGTGAGCACAGAGCACCCAGCAAGTCTCCAACCTCTCCCCCTCCCCTGCTCCTCCAGAGCCCCCCTCTGAACAGCCTAGCAACTCCCAGAGGTGGCAGCTTCGATGTCTTCCTGTATTACCAACCATCATTCTTTCTAAGCTGTGTATCAGGAGTTCAGAAAGACAGAGAGAGGCAGCTCCCCCGAGGAAAAGGCTGATGTTGCTTGGTGGGGCATTCATAGGAGGATGTCCTGGCTCTACTCTCCTGAGATTTAGCTCAAGAGAAAGCAGCAAAAACAGCGAATATGACGCCAGAGGGAATAAGAGTTGATCAAAGCATCACCAGGTTATGGTCACGCATGCCTGTAATCTAGGCAGTCAGAAACCGAGACAGGGGGATTAGGAATCCGAGGCCAGTCTGGATATACAGCAAGGCTCTGCCTCAGAATAAACAGATAAATAAATAAACTGACAACAACAATGGCAAATTCATGAGCTTAAAGAGTCTTTGGGTACTTGGAAAACAGGAAGTGGGTTAACTGCTAACTCCTGCTTAAAGATGGTAAGCGCTCAGCCTGCTGAGGCCGTTGAGAAGTTTGGGCCCTTGATATTAGCTCCACACTGAAAGTGAAATTGATTTAAAATCTGTTCATAAGCCAGCTCCGAAGCTCACCCTCTCAGAACTTGCAGCAATAAAAATAATAAAAATAAACAGCAGAGAAGCAACTCAACTTATTTCATTACCTTAGATTTTACACTTCATGTTTGGATACCTTGACGAGGGATGCTGCGATCTTTTATGATATCAATCTTTTATGATATTCTTTTTATTACACTAGATGGCAGGGGAATTGCCCCAAATTAATAAAAACCATATGCTGGGTTTTGATTAGAGATCGCTTTGGAATAATGATGGAGCTGGCTGGGGGATGGGCTAGGCGCTTCCCCCTTCCCTTCCTGCTTCAGTCCTCTGCCTTTCAGGGTCCCGCCAGCTGTCATTCCTCACCCACTTGTGCCTTTACGAACAAAACCAAGATAATGAAAGGTCTTGTAACCCTCCGGTGTGTATGTTGGTGACCAGAAGTTGCACTGTCCTCTGAACTATCTGTTGCACTGGGGACAGTACTAACAACATTTCATGGCTGTAACTAGACAACGGCATGTATGATCCAACGGGTCCTCTGAGCATTCAGTATGTGGCACTGGCAGAGACCCATTCCTTCAGTGTCTAGAGAAAATGGCAAATGTCTCCTGTGGGAAAAATAAACTTCGCTGTATGTCATGCATATGTCTCCAAGTGTCTCCCTGCTTTTTGGCCGCAGCCTACCTAGAAACTGATTTTTAGCATTAGAGAACGCTTCTAGCAACATGAATAACTGAAACCCAGCAAGACAGTCCATCTTTCAAAGTGCTTTCTTTCAGTCCCTACTTCAGATTCACTCCAGCTATAAAGGTCACCTAGGAAATGCATTAAAATTCTGGTTCTGGGACTGAAGAGGTGGTTCAGCTCTTAAAATTCCATACTACTCTTGGAGAGGACCCAGGTTCTGGTCCCAGTACTCTCGTGGCCATCCACAACTGTTTGTAACTCCAGTTCCAGGAGAATTAACACCTTCCGCTGGCTTCCACAAGCACCAGACACACAGCACATACATCCAGGTCAAATACTCATTCACATGAAATAACAATAAAGAAATCTCTCTTTTTTCAATAATAATTCCTGAGCCTGTCTTCAACTATTCAGAGTCACTCAGGCTGGGATTGGGCCCAGGAATCTACATTAACAACCAGTGATGCTATACAGGTAAGCTAGATATCACTCTTGGAAAAACAAAAACAAAAACAAGACTAGCAGGAACCTTGGAAATGTCTTAGTGTGACTAAAATCACTGTATGTGAAATAAAGTCTAAGCCCAAATCCAAGTTTTGTCAAGTACAAGCCACACGATCCTGGGAAATTCATCCTCTGTAAGACTTGGTTTCCTGCTGTAGAGAATGACACTACCAACACCTTCGTCACATGGATGCTAAGAGTATTAGAATTCTATATAAACTATGGTTAGGACCGTGCCTGATAATCACACACATCCCATAGCTAAGTAAATATTCCTGAGGTTGAAAAATGCTTCAGAGAAGGAAGTTGTTCCGGTTTATGTCTAAAAGTCTCCCACAGGATTATTGTGTTTGAACACCTGTTCCCAAGGTGGTATTGCAGTTTGGGCAAGTTATAGAACCTTCCAGATTCAAAGCCCAGCTGACAGAAATAGGTCTCTAGAGCCCAGCCACTGAAGGTTACAGCCACTTTGGTTCTGGCCTGCCTTTTCTGCTTCCTAGTCTACAGCCACAATGTGAGCAAGCCTCTGCCACCCACTCCTGCTACCATGTAATAGACTTCTCCACTGTGACAGACTGTGGCCCTGAAAGTGTGGACTCCAAGAAATCTTTCCTAAGTTGCTTCTAGACGATACGTATCACCGTGATAAGAAAAGTGACTAGTACAAGAATTGTAAGTAAACAAATAATAGAAATAAACCAAAAAAAACTTAGGACAGTCATAGGTCAAAATTTGAGGAAAGTAAAAGTAAATAAATAAGAGGAAGTAAAAAGATGGTAGAATATAAAGCATTACAAGAAATAGGAGGAAACCCATGATTGTTCTCATTGGATTCTGGAAAGTTGTGCTGTAATAGGTAGAAATATCTCTTAGTCATTGTCCTTATTTGGAGGTCAAGTATGTCTTAAAGAGATTCGAATGGGCACTCAATTGGCAAGGAGTGGTCCATGATGACATTTTGATATGTCAACTTAACTAGGTTACAGTCTTCACTTACTTGAACACTAACTTAAGAGCCACTGTGAAAGGGCAGTGGCAAATGTAACTGAGTCCCTAATCACTGGCTTGAACTTAGGGTTTGCCTTGCTGGGCCTGGGAAGACCAAGTGGATGGACCCTTACAGCAAGCTGAAGCTTTCCTGAGAGAGAGAGAGAGAGAGAGAGAGAGAGAGAGAGAGAGAGAGAGACAGAGACAGAGACAGAGACAGAGAGACAGAGAGAGACAGAGAGAGACAGAGAGACAGAGAGAGAGACAGAGAGAGAGACAGAGAGAGACAGAGAGAGAGACAGAGAGAGACAGAGAGGGGGGAGGGGTTCAAGCCTGTGCCTGTGGGCTTCTAGCTCACCCATAATTTTTCTTTCCTGTTGGCCTGACATATCAATAACACAGTACATAGCAGTCTACATCTAGTATCTTCATCATGTGTCTGTTTGTCTGTCTACACGCATATGCTTGTTGTCCATCTGTCTACATGCTTATGCTTGGTTCTCTGCTTAGGCCTAACGCTGTCTTACCTGTTCTGTGTGAGAGGAACCACAATGAGTATACAAGGGAATTGTGTGACTATTACTGGTCGCCTCTGTCTCCTGCTCTTTCTGAGGCCAGTGTCATAGCACTACAGTGTCGAAGAGAAATGACAAGAGATGTAGCCCCAAAGAACCACAAGGACGACGTTTAAAAAGACATTCTCTCTTCACCTTCCAAGAGACTAATTTTTAAAAACATCTTTATGCAGTAGTTTGGAATTCTTTGTCAAGTACTGAGGAAGTATGGAGTCGGAATTTTTTTTATCATTCTACTATTAATCCAAAGAAACTTATGATTTTATTCTACCATAACCCTGGAAATATCTCTCCAAGAGATTTATGACCGGTATTAGTGGTCTCACCATATGTAAAGAAACAAAGGTTGGAGGAAAGTTGGGTTGTTCCCCCATGGCTCAGCAAGCTAACATGGAATGCAACAGGTCTGGGAATATTCGTTCTACAACACTCACACCTTGTTTTCACCTGATTTGTGAAAGTAAGGCTTAGAAACGGGGAACGCATTTACACTTTACTTGAAGTGAAAAGGGAAGTACTCACGAGCAGCAGCTTTTAAAGAGAAAAATATATGAGTGTGTCATTAAAATTCGCATTAAAGAGTTTCTCAGTGCACCCTAGGCTTCCAAAAGATTAACATACAATTCCTCTTATGCTCCACTTTCCCTTCTAGACACATAGGGGACATTCACACTGGCCTTACTGAGTCAATCCCATCCTGGTTTGCCTCTTCCTGCTCTCAGTGTCTCTACTGAAGTATGTGCTTGGTGAATAGGTGCGTATGTGTGTGCGTGTAGAAAAATTATTTCCTGGTAGTGCTGATTGCTCTGCTAAGATTCAAGAAAGCACATTGAAACCTAAGGATGGAATGTTTTGTCTACTTCAGTGAGCCCAAGAATCCCCAACAAAACTTATCAAGTACTTAGTCCCTCCATCACTCTCTGCCTCCACTCCCCACCCCCTACCCCCCCACCCCCACCCCCCCACTCCCATCCTCCCACCCCCCCCACCCCGCTATCAGAAGCCACATGAGCTAAGGTGGTGATAAGGATAGCTGCAAGTAAGTTCATCCGGGATAGGAAACAAGTGGACCATGCTCACCCTCCTCTGAGTCAAGGGAACCGGGTAAAGCCCCAGAGTGCACACCTCTAATGCACTCCCAAAGTGACTCTTTCACAAGCAACCCAGGGACGATGCTTTGAGGAGCCATTTGACAAGTGCCGCTCCTTACCAACAAGACATCTCTAGGGTTACAAAATGACCAGTGTGTTGACCGTGAGTGTAGAACTGTAGAAGACAGAGTGGAACGGTGGGTACCAGAGGCTGGGGCAAGTAGGGACCAGGTGCAAAGAGGCTGAATGAATTAACTTAGTTAGGGAGAAGCAAGAATGCTGGTGTTTAGCCATAAAGCAGGTTGAGGGCAGATTATAATGTACCACATATTTCAAAGAGCTAGAAGAAAGGATTTTTGAATGGTCTTACTGTAAATAAATAATAAATGTCTGAAGATATTGAGGAAACACTGATTTAAACATTATATAATAAATATAAGAAGTATAGTAACATGTCACACACTGCCCATTGGTATCAAAATTTTTATTTTTTATGCGCAATTTAAAATTAATAAAAGTTAGCTATAAGATCAAGAAAAGAAAACCAAATGTTAACTTCTGCTGCCTGCAAACAGCAAAACCATTCTTCCCATTTTTCTTTTCTATTTTAACACCACAGAACTGAATTTGTCCTCACTGCCGAGGCCTGGTACCACTGCAGCTCACGTCTGCACTTCTGATTTTCAGCCAAGTGCTTCCGTTCAAAGTGTGTGGTCCCAGACCACAGCAGCTTATCACCTGATCTGGTTGGCCATGGAGACTCCTGGTTCACACCCCAAACCTGAATTTGGTGCTGATGGAGATTTACAGCCGTGGCAATGCGAGGTTACAAACTCGCCAGAGAGGTCTTTCTCAGAAAGCCCGGCGAAGAGGCTCGCCCCCATATCTCCCATGCTCCCTGACCACAGGGCAAGCCGCAGCGCCCCCCTCCCCCGTCTGAGGTCTGCAGACCAGGTCAAGGCCATCCTTCCCGTGTGGATGTGTCTGTTGTCTGTCTCAGCCAGCAACTTCCTCCAGAGACTTCCCTCACCCAACCAGCCAGAGCCCGAAGCCTGGGGACACCCATCAAAGCATTGCCCTGTGGCTGAGCCGAGGGTGGGCTCGGTCCATTCATTTCCCAGGCCCCTCCCTCCAGCATCCTGCATAAACTCAGACAACTTAAGTCATCCTTATTGTCACACTAGCAAATGTGCCTGTACGAGGGCAGAAACACAGGAAAAGGCCAAGACAAAAAGGAAGAGCACATAAACCAGGACACCACACCCTCCAGTCTCTGCGCGGCCAGATACGCCTTCCTCTTGCCTAGCAGGATGTAACATCTCCGGCTTATTCTTCCTCCTCTTTGTGCTCTTTTCTCCTTTTCTTTTCAAACAGACACATTTCAAATGTCAGTGGGTGACCGTGGGGCCGAGTCCAATGGGAGGATAGCTAAATAGCTAAAGGATTTGATCTTTGCCGTAAGCTACTTCAAGGGAAGCTGAGGATCCTGCCCCATGCAGAGAATGGAGAATTCATGAGTAGCTCAAGCAGGCATTTGTTGGGCTAACTCAGACTCTCTCTAGCTAACCTTCGTTTACAGACCTGAACCAAAGTGGTTAAACGCTTGAAGAGAATTCCTTCTGCTTCTTCCCACTTCCCACTTCCCTTATGCCCCCAGGGAATGAAAGAGAACAAGACAGAGGTTAACTGACAAGACAATATAAAAGGGCGTGGGTTCCCATCTAAAAGCCGAGTCACTGACTGTGGTCACTTTTTCATACCTTCCTTCAAAAAGCCCCAGAGAGAGACTCAGACAAACTGGTCCCCGCCTTACCAAGACAGTCAAATGAACATCAGAGTCCAAACACACTGCCCCGAGAGAGGCCAAGGCTACTCAGGTATCTTCCCAGAGGACCTGGAGTGTCCAGGGACATCCCATATTTTAGATGAGTAATACAGACTTACTTGTCTAGTGCCTTACTCAATCTTGTTAACACGGCAACCAAGTAGAAATTATGTCTGCACGCTGTGCAGGGCCGTAAATCCAAAGTGCCGTGATGTTCTCGGGCATTCCGTATTTCAAGGCGAGGAAGTTTATTCCTACAAGGATGTTAATAATAAACGCGAATGTACAAGAAGGGGAAAGTTTGCTTCTACCACAGGCCTCTCACAGACCCAGCCTTGAGCCAGAGAATTTGAGGCATTTCAGGTAGTATTCCCAGCGGGCATGGAGCTGCTCCACCAGTCTCCACCCACACCTGGTGGACTGGGAATGGGAAGTGCATGGCCCTCTGGGTTTAATGGAATCACGGGAATCATTTCAGCCTGCTGGTAAAGGAGGATGGTATGAGGACTGTAATTTAAGGTGTTCGTAAAAACAGATAAGGATGGGGCTGGGGAGATGGTTCCGTTGGTAATTACCTAGAATGCACAAAGCCCGGGCTTCAGTCCCTTTGGACCACATAGCTACTGGTGCTGATGCACACCTCTACTGCAGCACTTGGGAGAGGGAGATCAAGGTCACCCTTGGCTACACAAAGAGCTGGAGAGAGGACTCCAGGATAACAGAGTCTGCCAACAAGTTTGATGACCTGAGGTTGATTCCCAGAACCCACAAGTTGTCCTCTGAACTCCACATGCCCACGGTAGCAAAAACAAATATATGTTTTTAAATACTCCATCTCAAAAATAAATCGGTTCAAAATGGGGGAAGGAGGAGAAGGAGACTGGGGAAGCACTGGGTCTGAGAAAGTCAGATGCTTCCTACATGGGACTGAGAGTCCAGGTAAGCTAGGTCAGAATCTGACTTGACAGTCTTTCCCAAATCTTGGCTGGAAATCGGAGCCTCTTCTGCCCTGGGTTCAATTCCATTGCTGTTTTCTGGTCATAGGTCCCTCCTTCCCTCCCTCCTCCCCATACATAAACATTTATTAGTCACCAAGCTTATCATAATGCCCTATCTCTTCAAAGCCTTGTCCCTGCCCCATACAAGCTGGTCTAGGGCCAGGGCCAGGGGAAAGAGCAGGGCCTGAGAGCGGAGCCACTACATCTGGTTTCAAGCCTGGCTGCCTGCTTCTAAGCTGTACACACTTGGACAAGCTTTCTAGCTCATAGCACCCGTGGAATGAGATCTATGCTACCACCGACAACAGCGATCACAAGAAAGAAGTTTCTATGGCTGACTTCAGCTTTCCAAAAAATTGTCACATTGTTATTGAAAGTAGATTGACCACTGGTGCCACATTGTTGGGATATTTCCATTTCTCTAGCACACAAAATTCCCATAATTATAAATATATATCCAGGAAGATAGAAATGACTGTTTTATTTTCCCTCATTCTCAAACCCGGTGGTTCATAAGACTTAAGTTTCTGATGTCAAAAAGGGAGGGAGGTAGGAAGGGAGGGAGGGAGGGAAGGAGGTGGGGAGGGAGCCCTGCCTAACCTGGTATTTTCCAACTTTATTTGACCATGAGGTCATTCTCTCTCTTGTAAAGCCTTTCACCGTTCCAGTGAATTGTTTGAGGTTCTAAGGAACACACACCAACATTTGTATGTTTTCCCT
This sequence comes from Peromyscus melanophrys, assembly GCA_902168415.1. NCBI lineage: Eukaryota > Metazoa > Chordata > Mammalia > Rodentia > Cricetidae > Peromyscus > Peromyscus melanophrys. Next base: position 30,757 of record CABHPR010135516.1, on the reverse strand, counting down.
CTATTTATTTTTAAAACCCAGAGTGGAATATATTGATTTTCTTTTAAGAAGTGTGAGCACACTCACATGTGTGCCTACAGACCACACAGCTCGGTAGTGTACCAGATCACATGTCCACGTATCAACTGCTCAGTTAGATTTGAAGAGCTGACTCCTTTACTCAAGGATGTAAAATGCACAACTTACATTTAGTTGTACACACATTAATTAATGTTCCTTCATGCCCCATTTAATCTGTGCATAGGCTGTTTTGGAGGCTAAATATTTAATGAAAGGTTTCTGTGTTGACCATACGTATACCTGGTACAGATGTCTGCTTAGCTCAGGATGTCAAACCTTGCTGCTCTTACCTGGCTTTTCCCTCTCCCAGGTTGTGTGAGCTCCTCAGGTCTCCATTCCCTCAGTGTGAAAGAAAAGCATTGGACCAGATCACCTTGAAAAGCATCAACACTTACATTTCAAAAAGCTTCCCCCAGCCAGCCTCACTAACCATGAATACCTCTCTATGATCTAAATATTTGACTTGTAAAATGCGAACAGATTTCATTTACTAAAAGCCTCTAATCAAAACCAAAACCTTTTACTTAAACAATTAGAAAACAATTAGCCGGGGGAATAAAAACAATTTTAATTTGCTAAATGGGCTTCCTCCCTCCTAATAGATATGGACAAGACCCTAACTAATGCTTCTGACCACATGGAAACCACCCAGCCATCACTGGGTCTGTGGATGGAGGTGCGGGTTGGCTCGATTTCCTATTAGGAAAAGTGAAAGGTGTTCACATTAACCTCAGGCTACCACGCTGATTCATGTTTAAACATGTGCCTAACGTTAGCAGTGTTAGTGCCTTTTGTGCATTGATCTGGCCTGAAGCTGAGGCACAGATGCACCTCACACCAGCCCAGCATCCTACATACCTTCGTCCTCATACTTTCTAAATGGCTGGGGCCTAATGAGCCTCTCCTGAGACATGATCTCCCTGAGGGTACTTGTGAGCCCGGTTGAGATGAACAACCAGAGTCCCTTTTAATTAATGAAATGTGAGTGCAGTGAGCCCAAGTTCTAGTAGAAAACTACCCAGGGAAAAAAAAAGTCTTTATTTTGCACGACACTCAGAGGGATCAATAAGGAAACTTTGCATTTTCAACATTACCCAGTAGCAGCATGGACTACATTTAATAGACTGCCTTTATTTGGGGAAAGTAAAGTTTTTAGTTTAGAGTACAAAGGGAGTATGCGGTGGAACAATCCTTTTCTGCACTATGACTATGTATTACTCTCATTGGTTACTAAAAAGCTGACAGGCTGGTAGCTGGGAAGGAGGTTAGGCAGGAAAGCCAAACTCAGAATGATGGGAAGAAGGAGGGCAGAGTCAGGAGAGATGCTAGTCAGCTGCCAAGCAAGCAGGACACATGGAAACAAGGTAACAAGCCACAAGCCGTGTGGAAGTACATAGATTAATAGAAATGAGTTAACTGAAATGTAAGCGTTAGCTAGTAATAAGCCTGAGCTATCAGCTGATCATTTATAATTCATATTCAGCCTCTGAGTGGTTATTTGGGACTGGGCAGTTGGGGACAGGAAACATCAGTTTGCAAAGTTCTCATAAACTGACCTTTTTTAAAGTTTCTTTTCTTAGCCTCTGATTTCCACATATTTAATTATTTGGCAGATTATTTTGTGTCCCTCTAAATTGTAGTTTTCTATTTATAAAGCAAAACAAAGATTTGAGCCATCTCAATTCTGGAAATTCTTTGTGTTTGCCTTCCTTTATCCTCTCAAAATGCACTTACTTTCATCCTAAGCAAGTGCTTTACCTCTCTGAGGCCCAGCTAGTTTGCTTCTTTATGAAATGAAAAGGATGGATTCAAATGCTTGTAACTAAGTGAATTCCCATGTAAACACTAGGCTCTGAGGGCTTGGGTTAGTCTACTCATAGTAGACCATGTAGTGCCATAGGAAATAGGTTGAACAACAGCATTACATTATCACAGTTCTGAGGGTTAGAGGTCCAAGGTCAAGGTTTTTGGCCAGATTGGTTTCTTCTGAGTACTCTCTCCTGGGCTTGAGATGGCTACCATCTCATAGTCACCACAATATCATTCTTTAATCTCTGCTCTTTAATCCTAAACCTTCTTATTAGAACACCAGTTATACTGGATTCCAGTACATTCATCCAGTCCTCATTTTCCCTTGATGATTTCCAGAAAGTTCTGTCTCTGAACAGTCACAGGGTTGAAGCACTGGCAGGTAGGACTTCAACACATGAGCTTGGGGGCATCTACATGCATTTAACGTTTCTTTTGTTTTTCTGTCCTTTTCAACTTGTATTTTCCTCCCCTCTTCCCTTCCCCCAACTCCATGTCAGTCTAAGTGGGGTGAAGAGGGTCAACAGGGCCCAGACCAGCTGGATCTAAATACAATTCTGTGTCTGACTCTAAAGCTATAGAGGCATGAAATGTCAACCAAGACAACAATCCGTATATTACAGAATTCTTGGGAGAATCCCCTTGCTTCATTCAGATGAAGTTGTTCAGTAGAGAGTCAGGCTCAGTAAACGCTGGCTCTTGGCATTCTATTTGTCTGGACATGACCATGGGACTGGCCATGAGGGGCCAACTTGCAGAAGAGATTTGTGACACATTCTGGTTGAAGGAGCCTGAGTTGGGACAAGAAGAACACTCTGAGATAGGAAGATAGCCAAACATTAGTGCTAGAATGCATCTCTCAGTCAGCAGTATGGAAACCTGTAGAGAGAGATGGCGTGTAAGGACAGAGTGGCATTAGGTGGCCTTCTGGGTGATAATAAACCATCATTTAGGGTAGAAAGTAGAAATCTTTCTGTTGCTTCTCCACAAGGCCCAGAATCAAATCTTTGTAGTAATCCCCACAGGAAGTCTACCAAATTTGGATGCCCATAAAGATGAAGATGAAGGACAATAAGAGCTGGGATCTGGGCACAAACATCAACCTTCTCGGGGGACTCTAGACCCATGCGTAGTGCTGGGGAACTGTTTAAACAGTGAATACCATCATGTAGATGAAAGTTATAAGTTCACAGGCCATAAGGAAGGACAAGGGAGTTGCCTCTTGGGGTCTCTGACTAGAAAGAAGGCATTTTACACCAGAAAGAAGCCCTCTATCACAGCTGGGTGGCAGTGACACACACCTTTAATCCCAGCACTGGGAAGGCAGAGGAAGGTGGATCTCTGTGAGTTCGAGGCCAGCCTCGGCTACAGAGTGAGTTCCAGGAAAGGCTCCAAAGCTACACAGAGAAACCCTGTCAAAACAAACAAACAAACAGACAAAAAAAAAAGAAAAAGCAGAAGAATGAGAAGAAGGGGGATCAGGAAGAGAAGAAGGGGGAGAAGAAGAAGCCCTCCATCATTCAGGACAAAATTGGCTAATGAAATTTGGATAGTGAAATGCTGTGACTATGGGCGTGTTGGGGAGTCGGGTAGTGCTCTGTTGTAGAGTATTATTTTAAGGTGCATTACTTTTGTTTATGTTGCATTTGTTTAACTCTGTGAAGCTGTGTTACTGTGCCTGTCTAAAACACCTGATGGCCTAATAAAGAGTTGAACAGCCAATAACAAGGCAGGAGAAAGGACAGGTGGGGCTGGCAGGCAGAGAGAATATATAGAAGGAGAAATCTGGGAGAAGAAAAAGAAGAAAGAGCCAGAGAAGGAAGAGGACTCCAAGGGCCAGCCACCCAGCTACACAGCAAGCCACAGAATAAGAAGTAGAATAAGGTATACAGATATAGGGAAAGGTAAAATCCTAGAGGAAAAAGGTAGATGGGCTAATTTAAGAAAAGCTGGCTAAAAAGAAGCCAAGCTAAGGCCGGGCATTTATAATTAAGAATAAACCTCCATGTGTGATTTATTTGGGAGCTGGGTGGCAGAGGGCCCACAAAAAAAAAAAAAGCAACAATACTCAAACTTAGGTAGCACTTAGAAGTAAAAAGCCAGCTGCTCCCAAGCCGAGATGCCCATTTGCACATGTTATCCAGACCAGAAACACATCAGTTGTCTTTTCTAAACAAAATAGCAGGGTCCCTGTGGAGAACAGGGCTTTGACATTAGAACCCACTCAGCTTGTTCCACCCCTTAACTAAGCATGAGCAGTGTTAGAGTGTGGGTATAAAAAGGTCCCCCAAACTCATGTGTTAAAGTCTTGGTCCACAGCACTATTAAGTGTTAACATGAAGATGTTAACATCATCAGTAGATTAATCTTTTGATGAAAATCATATGCTTACAAGTAACATTATACAGGTTGAGCAGGTTGGGTTTATATATTTGAGAATATATGCATATATACATATGTTCTATATGTATATATTCATATGTATACATACACATTCTATATGTATGTAACAACAATTGAAAAAGATGTCATGGATTTGAAAGGGAGCAAGGGGTCTGTAGGGAGGGTTTGGAAGGAGGAAAGGGAAGGGGTAATCTCAAAATAATTTAAATCTATTCATGATTTTTGGAGCTGAATGGGCTGTTAGGAAATAGGGTCTGGATGGAGGAAGTAGGTTGTTGGGAGCACTGGGGATACATCTTTGAAGGGCCTATCTTTCCCTGCCTCCTTCCTGTTGCTTTCTCTCACTGCTTCCTGCTCTCCATCTGATAAACAGCCTTGCTCTAACACGCTCTTCCACCGTAATGTTCTGTGTTGTCACAGGCCAACAGCAACGGAGCCAAATGGCCGCGGATTGAATCCTCTGAAACCCATAAGCCACAATAAACTTTGTCACAGTGATGAAAACTAATACCACAGAAATGAACAACCAGTGTGGTGCCGCACAGAGGGAGTCCTTACGTCTACGCTAGAGCTGAGGAGGTGTGAATACTCCTGTGGGCAGCCAAGACTGAAGATGAATGGGCTAATTAGGCTGAGCATCTCTGGTGCTGCTCGTCCATCTATGAAGTCAAGGGAAGAAGCTAGGCTGGGAATGTTACATGAAGCTTTCTTCATACAAAAGGAAAGAGATGAGGCATCTCGCTCCCTCCATAACCTCCCCTGGGGTAACACACTATAACATTTGGACACAAGAGTATAAGCATGTCAAGAGAGGCAGTGAGCAGATTTAGGGTCTAAGAAATGATAGGGGATAGACCAATAGGCTGCAAAAATGCCCCTGCCCTATCTGAACATCTCAAGGCACAGCCCAAACTCGGCTTCTGCCAGCTGTTGTAAGAAGGCAGGGTCTGGGTACCAGCCAAGCTTCTGAATCATGATTCTTTTTGAAATTCGAGGTCTGACTGCTATTCATAAACACTGACATGGGGCCAGGGATTCAGCTTAGTGGGAGGGCACTCACCTAGCATGGACAAAGCCTTCTGTTCAGTCTCCAGCATGTTAACAAACAACTAATGCAATGGAATTCCACATTTAAACATAGAGTGAACTTCACAGAGCTCACCAACTGTGCTCTGTTTCTAGTAACCAAGTAAAGGCCTAGGAAAGAATGTGTCTCAAAGACAGTGGACACCCCTACACCAGACCTCTGCTCCTTCAGTAAAGGGCAGAGGAAATGGGAGGTCCCTCGACAATAAGAAGGAGTCCAGGAGGGCTACGGACAGGAAGGAAGGTCTTAGAGGACCCTAAATCCCAGTGGATCTGAGAGACAGCTTCATAGCCCCAAACAGAGTCAGGGGCTTTTATTCCCACATATGTGGAGATAAAGGTTTCTAATTGCTTGCCAGAACCGGCCTGCTTCCCCAAGCTCACACTCTCCATTGTCCTTAGCATTTAGACTTTAAGGCCAAGCTACCGAGAAGCTGAGTCACCAGTCTGGGAGGACATCCTCGTCCTTCCTTCCTTCCCTCTGCTCCCCTCCCCTCGCTAATTGTTTCCAGGGCTAGCACTGGGGGCAGAGTTATCCAAAGGCCTGCTCTGTTCTCCACCCTGCCCCCAAGCCCCTCTTGAGCTAGAACTAGCTCTTCATGGCCCTTCTAAAAGGGCCTTTCATCCACTCACCACCCAAACCTCCTAAGGACAGAGGCTTCAAAGCGCTCGGGCTCAGTTTGATTTCCAGTCCGTGGCAGGTCTCTCGCCAGTGGGGGCGGAAAGGAAGTTCAGGCCCACCATCCCTGGGGTTCCCGGCTCCTGCTCCTGCCTGTGAAGTTGTCATCTGCTCATAGTGACACTCAAGGCTGCTGTGAGCCTTCCCTTTTTGGATCCTTCCATTCTAGCTAGAGAAACCCTTCAAAGGAGAGCTCCCCCACAGCTCCGACACACCCTCCTGCTCTGTGGAGGGTCCCCTTTGAGCAGCACAAGCAGCAAGGCTGACTTGAGCTTCCTGTGGGTCCTGAGACCCAAGTAAGGCCCTGGCCCAGCTCCTGGATTTTTCCATCTTCTTGCCCCTCCTGATTAGAGCTCTGTTTCAGGGCATACATACCTAAGGAGGGTCTCTTCCACACACCAGGTGCCAAAAGTGACATATCCTCCTGCTGGTGACAAAGGGAATGAAATGAGGTCATGACAGCTCCTAGGCAGGGTTGAGGGGAAGGTTTTTATTGTAGATATGAGGGAAAGCACAGCCAGAGGCATCTGGAAGAGTCCAGAGCAGGGAAAGAAAGCAATACAGTAAACATGTCCAGGAAGTAGCACGGTAAACATGAACCAGGCCGTGAAGGGGGTGAGGGTGAGAGAGGACGAGAGGAGAGAGAGCAAAGGGGACTGAGGATGGACCAAAAGAACCAAGACAGCGCATGGCTGAAACGGCCAGGTTATATAGTAATGAGAAGCTGGGGGAAGGGAAGGCCATGACCTGGGGAAGGTTAGGGTTGAGGGCGGAGTGGGAAGAGCTGAGAGCAGCCACTGGTACTGAGAGAGCCTGAAGGCCAGCATGCACTTTGGTATGGTAATAGTCACCATAGTTAGACAGTTAGCCATTTCTCTGAGTTTCTTTTGGACCTGACACAAAGGTCATGTTAAAGCCACCTGATCTTGTTTTGTTTTAGTCAGTCTGTTCTGTATATTGAAATTGAGACAAATTTTCAGTTTATAGATTAAATAAAGATGTTTCTTTTTAAAGCATCTCTAGGGTGGTCCTTAAGGCCCATCAGAGCTACATCCCAAAGATCAGCCAAGGTTTCTGCCCTTCATCAACTTCTCATTATCTTAAGTGAGAGATTGGGCAGAATCCCTGGACAGAAGCATGTCCTTCACCTGCCTAGACCAAGCACAAATGAAAAGCATTGTGGCACTTCAAACATGGACGTGCAAGCTGCCCACCGAACGGCTGCAAATCAGCTGGATCTTTGAGCAATGGGTGTCTGATTCATTTGGAACCATTATTTGCAACATTAGCTGCCTGAGACCTGAAGGTGATCAGTCGTGAGGAGTAATGGCCATCTGTTTCATGAACCAACCAAAGAACGGAAGACAAACTCTTACCTTATTTGTTATTCCTGGGTTTTGTTTGTTTGTTTTACTGGGTTTTTTTTTTTTTTGTTACTTTTTTTCTGCCATAAATCTGTTACAGTTTCTGCTTGGGGAAACTGGGCGAACTTGAACTTGATGGTGTAGCTCTTCCTTGACTCTCAGCTAACTTCCTAAGAGCTACATTCTTGCTCTCACCTGTTCCATGGCTACCCTCCATGCCTAGCACACTGAGCAAGGTCACGTGGCAGACACCTTTGCATACATCCTGTCATCTCTCTAACCTCAAGTGCATACCCTTTGTCGTCTAATCTCTCTAACCTCAAGTGCATACTCTTTACTGTCTATCGCGCTGAGTCTCAGACATAAGGGAATTGACATGGATGACCTGGTTCCAGCCTAAAACCTTCTGCTTATTACTAGTTATAACATACACTTCTTTCTTTACCACATAGGCAAGTTACTTACTTAAACTCTAAAATGGAGAGAGTAGAGCTGGTGGTTAGGGAGGGTTGTAAGTTTTCAAGGTCCTGTTGGATGGGACCTTGAGGTGACAGTGGACAATTCTGTCTAGCAGGCCTGGCTCTGTGTGCCCACATGCCCCTTCTTGTCTTTGCTGAGAGAAGACACCATATGATTGCAGGGCTTGGCAATGACTTCCTGGAGGAGAGCAGCACTGCAGCAGCAGCCCCCAACCCCACCCCTCATCTTTGTTACCCAGTGCTAGTGAACACTGAAGTTGCTTGGGGAGCCTGAAGAAATATCAGTGCCCAGATCCTACCTCCCTTTAGGTGATCAGAATCTGGCTATGGACATGGGTATTTTTTTCTCTCTCTTTATTTTTTATTTTATGTGTATGGGTGCATGTCTGTGCACCACACATGTGCCTGGTGCCCACAGAGACCAGAAGAGGGCATCAGATCCTCTGGGACTGGAGTTACAGATAGCTGTGAGCGGCCATATGGTTGCTGGGAATTGAACCCAGGTCCCAGGGGAAGATCAGCCAATGCTCCTAACTGTTGAGCCATCTCTCCAACCCAATATGGGTATTTTTAAAATAGCTCCTCCATTCATTCACATGAATGGGCAGCAGCCTTACCTCTGGGTACAGTGATAAAGAGATCAGCCTTCAGATTCAGGCTCATGACTGTACAATAATGAGCAGATTTCCTCAGTGTTTCTCGCCCTTGTTTACTTATCTGTCGACCAGTCAGGAGAACAGTGTTTTCCAACTTTTTTGAGTCATGACACACAGAGAAGGTGAAAATACTTGTAGAGCATCCAAAGGGAAGCAGATGAGGAAACATGACCTTCTCAGGTGTTTCGTGCATCTCAAAAGTAGGACCAATCACTATCCACGCACGCTTATATTGCTGGTTGAGTTTTGGCAAAAAGAGCAATTTGGGAAATTTGTGTCAAATCAGCCTCCAATTGCAAAGCAGAATTAACAGAGACCTTAGGAAACAATGTGCTTCCATTTTCTCATTGCGCAGAAGAAACTGAGGCTAGGCAGGCCAAGTAACTCACTCAGAGCGTACCAGATCGGTCTGAGCCACTGCCTTCAGTCATAATCAAATGCAAGGTCAAGAGGCTGCCAGCCTTCCTTTCGATCACAGGCAGCCGTGAGAGAGAACACTCCCATCCCTGTCAGGGAACTTGCTTCCACCCCCGTGGATGACACACTGATTCATTGGCGCCACACTCTTGCAGCCCAGGAGGCTGGCCAAAAGACAGCTGTCTTGGAGCATGGGCGCCTGTGGGGAGTGACAGCAAGCAAGTTTCTTTCTTCCTTTTCAATCTGGAAAGCTGCAGTGGATGAGTGTGTGCAGAATTGAAGCCAGGATAGAGGGGCAGAGGTATCGTCAGAGCGCCATTCAAGACAGGCAAGTCAACCGCTCAGCTTGTTGAAGTCATCCGTCTAGCCGGAGGATCATTCTCCCACTTTCCGGTTTATTTCGGATGTGGAATGGCCGGCCGGGGTTTGGGGGAGCTGTTTGGGTCCTGACACTTAAGCGGCTTCTGCACCGCTGATTTATAACAGCCCCTTCGTGCTGGAAAGGCGGGTTGCCTCTTTGTATGCAACTCAGACTCCCTCCTTACCCATCCCCAATTCTGCTTCCCCAGTGCCGCGTGGAGAGGAAAAAAAAAAAAAAACAAACACCAGATTATAAAATATGAAATCTGCTGGTGACAAAGAGAGGCCAGGAAGCCACTGGTTACATGGGTTTGAAAGTGGAAGCCAGGTGCATTCTCTCCAGCATGGCTGCAGACTGTCTTTGAAACAGATGTCGCCTGCCTTCCCCCCCACCCCCCCACCCCCTCCGCACCATTCTCTTTGCATAGAGGAGGCGCAGAGCTCCAGAATGGGAGACAATAGGCATTAATATCCATTGGAATGACAGCTGCTTATGACTAGCTTTGCTCAGGACACGTGTCCCCCAAGCCAAATGATTAGCGCTCCCGCAGAATACGATATTTGTTGGATAATCAGAAGCGAATGGCAGATCGCTTGGACTAATGGAAAGCAGGGTTCACATCAACCTTTCTGGAAGTTCCCACCACGAATAAATATTAAAGTTAGTTCATGGCAGGTGCCTCCTTCCCACTCATATGGTGGATTTGTTTAGGGTGTCCTGGGAAAACTTACCTGCCTTGCCAGAGTGTTATGAGGATTAATTAATGTTTGTAAAGTGCTTGGAATTCCACGGAAGAAATGTACCTTGTCGATGCAAATTATTATCATTATATAGTGCCTTTCATCCCAGAATCTCAAAGTGCCTCCCCAACAATTAATTAAGCCTCACTACACCCCTGTGAGAGAGCTAAGCATCATTCTGCCCTCACTAATACAGGCAGCGTCTGCACCTGAGTCAGAGTCTACTGTTCAAGTCATTCTCCAGGAGGGAGTGAGAGTCCATTAGCAACCATCCCTAAGTGCTCCATAATGCACAGTCACTAACAGTGCAAGGCAAAGCACTATAGGCTGATACCTATGGCCATAAGGACTTGTTTCATTTTGTTTAATCTTTCGTTGTCTGGGCTGCTTGTTTTATTTCTCTCCCTCCCCTGTAAAGCAATAAGGTGCTTGTTGGAAGAGAGCCCAGTTGGTAGCTCTAACCAGTTATATTGTACTAACGACACCTTCTAATCCCATTCTTTGGCGTTGGAAACTCCGGGCATACGTTTCATCCTCCCCTCACTATTCACACCCCCCAAAAGGAGTTCACTTACCTTTACCAAAATGTTTAATGGCCCCGTGAACAGAGTGAACATTTGGATGTGTGTTTGCAACCTGGGACCAGCACGTCTGTCTCACGTGTGAGCAGCTCAAGTATGTATAGTGATTCTGTTTTCAAGGCAAGCGCAGTGTTTAATTCAGAAACACAAATCTCTTGTATTGGCTCCTTTAAAAGGAGTCTGGAAATCAAGTGAGCATGTGTAGCATTCCAGGGTGCCCTATGTGCTGGAAACAAATCCACTGCATGGTCTTTACCAAATGCATTTTGAAACAGAACCTTTTGGCGTCATTTCTGGATAGGAGATTCCTGGGTAGAAATCTTCTTGGGAGGCCAACTAGCTAGTCATGAGAACTTGGGAGGAAAATCACGATCTCCAACTCTAATTCTACCTCAGTGGTGGAGTCACTGTATGATATCAGAATCATCTCCTAAGCTCCCCAAAGCTTCACCTTCTTCTTGTCCAGCTCTTGGGGCTGGAAGGCCTATGTTTCCAGTGGAGTTGACCATTTCCCATTCATGTTACTTGGAGAAATCACTAGTCTCCGTGAGGTCCTCACCTAGAAAATGGGAACAATGGCAGCAGCCCTGTGTACTTCCCATGCTGCTGTGTAAATGGAATGCAATAATTTTCATGTAGGAACACTTTGTAAAGCATGAAAACTATACAGGTGTAAGTGGCTGATAGTAGCAGGAGACACATCACCGTAAGAACCCGGCAGTTACAGAAAAACAAACTTGCTCATGGTAGTAACTCACACTGAAGCAGCCTCCTCATAAGGTGTGCTTCTGATGGACACTGAACAGCACCGATAAGGAAAATTAAAGCTGAAAATCTGAGTTGCTGGTTGTGGTTTTGTTGGTCTAGCTTCCCTCACCCCACCCTATCTAGTCTCCTAATTCCATTAGGAATTCTCCCCTCACTGCTGTGGGATGTCTTTCTGTACGCTGTGAATATGTGTTGCTATGATTGGTTAATGAAGAAGCTGCTCTGGCCCATGGTGAGTCAGGTTATAGCCAGGCAGGAAATCGAAGAGAGAGACAGGAAGAAGAAAGGCAGAGCCAGAAGAGACTCCAGCCTGCCACCCAAGGAGCAACATACCAGCAGACCGGTAAAGCCATGGAACATGTGGCAAAACATAGGTTAATAGAAATGGGTTAATTTAAGATATAAGAGCTAGCTAGCAAGAGGCCTGCCATAGGCCATACAGTTTGTAAATTATATTAAGCCTCTGAGTGGTTATTTTATATGTGGCTATGGGAGACTGTGGGGCCAGGTGGGACCAGAGAAAACTTTCAACTACACCTCACACCATGTCATTTGGTTGGGCTTTCATACATGGAGTCTCTCCTACTCCTTCAAACAGAGTGAGTAGGTGACCCAGGTTAGCCAATCAGATTATTCTACCCTTCGGTCTAAGGGATGGGTTATTAACCCAAGCATGGCAATTTACATTCTTTTCAATGATATATGTACAAATGTGAGTAGAAAAAAACCTGTGTTCAAGATATTCCTAAGTTGGGAGGATGTGAATGGTTTGCCACTTGAATAAAACCTGTTTGGGAATCCTATTATGGAATATTATTTTAAGATGCATTATATTCATTTATGCTGAGGAATATTTGTTTAATGATGCAAAGATGTATTGCATTCTTTTATGTTGCATTTGTTTAACTCTGTGAAGCTGTGTTACTTTGCCTGTCTAAAACACCTGATTGGTCTAATAAAGAGCTTAACAGCCAATAGCAAAGCAGGAGACAGGACAGGCGAAGCTGGCAGGCAGAGAGAATAAATACAAGGAGAAATCTGGGAAGAAAAGATTGGGGAGTGAAAGGAGAAGGAGAGAACTCCAGGGGCCAGCCAGCCAGCTACACAGCAAGCCACAGAGTAAATGCAGAAGGTAGACAGGATAATTTAAGTTAAGGAAAGCTGGCTAGAAATAAGCCAAGCTAAGGTTGGGCATTCATAAATAAGAATAAGCCTCAAAGTGTGTGATTATTTGGGAGCTGGGTGGTGGTCCCCCTAAAGAGAAAAGAGTTAAAAAAGAAACAAAACAAAAAACGCCAACTACAGAATGCCACCAAGCAAAGATAAGCCAAGGCAGGAGACAGTAATTTAGAACACACGTGCACTGTGGGACACTGGCTCAATGCTTTGACATTATTTATGTTCCTGGATTAAGCGGTGTTCTGATTCTATGAATCAATGAATTCCCTTCTGCTTGAGGTGATTTCAGTTGAATATCTATTCCTCCCAATAGTGAAAGGTTTAACTAATACTGTCACAAATCAATAAACAACAGATAAGACTTATCAGTTTGGTTTTGGGAAAAGTGAGCCACAGAACCCCAACCTCTGACTGGAGGAAGCAACTTTTCTGAATGGTTTCACAGTTCCTATGAAGTACAAAGAAAAGTGATTTGAAATCACCCTGTTTTTCAAAGGCTATAATATAGTCAACCTCCTCACATGCTGCATTTTTTATTAAAAGTTTGGGATTGGTAGATAGAATGGTAAATGCCTTTAATCCCAGCACTGGGGAGGTAGAGGCAGGCAGATCTCTGTGAGTTTGAGGGTGACCTGATCTACATAACAAGTTCCAGTCCAACCATGGCTTCACAGCAAGACCCTGTTAGAAACAAAACAGAATAAAAAACCTGAGGTACATTCTTCCAGCCTGCTTCTAACCCTAAATCCCTGTTGTCAGCTACTAACCCTTCTCCTGATAGGAGTACACTCATTGGTTTCCTCTCTTCTGCCCCCACCCCATCAGAAGTCTATTCACACCCCATTGCTCTACCTCTTGTATCAGGATGCTGAGAAGGATTCAGCGTTGTTCCATCGCCAGAGTGGAAACTCTTTAAACGCAAGGTCAGTAGTCCCCTACTTGGTTGTGTCAAGTTTGCGGCTGTGGTTGAAAAATGCCTTTAAGGGGGAAGGGTTTTCCTTGTTGGGGAAGAGAGGTCCACAGTTTCAGATGCTCCCATGCCTTGTCAACTGGCGATGGTGAGTGCTTTTTAGGCACGGGGACAGAACAAAGACAGTGTGGCGGAAGGGCAAGGTGGAGGAAAGCTGCTCGCCTTCTGGAAGCCAGAGAGCAGAGAGAGAGGAATTGTTTGGGTGTAAGAGAGCACCCTCAAAGACAGCCTCAGTGACTCATTTTCTTAACTAGCTCTACCTCAGAAACCCCTGTTTAGCCATGGGTTAACCCATCAGTAACATTAACACTCCTGCAACCCAGCCACCTCTCAGTGTCACCACCAGCTGAAGAGGAAGCCTTCAAAAGATGAGCTTTAGGGGACATCTTGTAGCCAATAGAAACCTGGTCCACTGTGGGAGTCGTGCATTTGTTAAATTGTCATTGGTAGTGACATGTTACTCACTACATTTAAAGGAAAGATAAGCCACAAAAGAATGAGTGTTTCCTCTCTCTCCCTCTCTCTCTCTCGTTCTCTCTCTCTCTCTCTCTCTCTCTCTCTCTCTCTCTCTCTCTCTCTGTTAACTCATGGATTTTTGTTGGCTGGATTGGGTTGTGTATATACTGGAGTGCATGGCTATAAGCTCCTTGTCTCTGCCCAATGGCTTGGGTTTTAATGCTGACAAACTGCATGACTTTAGACTAAGCAATAGCTCTATGCACTTGACTCTTCTTATCTATAAAGGAGAGGGCAAAATTAAAACCCCAACATCATTGTTGTGAAAATGAAATAGACTTGCTCTAGTAGAGTATTGGAACAGTGCCTGGATTGTAGCAAATTCTCAATTGACGTAAGCTGGTGTCGTTATGAATGACATCCAGCCTTCAGTACACTTTCAGCTGTGAGGGTAGATGTAGAATCAATCAGCAATTCTCTACCACACAAGATACACTTCATATGTTTTCTTTATTCTTTGGCCTGAGAAATTCAGGTACCGTTTCTGCACACTGAATCACTGTCCCATGGAGTTGGGCAGTAAGTGACATGATCATGGAAGATGACCATTTTGTATGACCACCATGGCAAGTCACAGACAGCATCCTGAGATGCATACGTAATAGAGGCCCCAAGATGAAACCGAGGACACTGATCATGAAACTCCCATGAAGAATTACACTACTCTTTTCTTTTTTCCTTCGTGTGTGTGTGTGTGTGTGTGTGTGTGTGTGTGTGTGTGTGTGTGTGGTGTGTCTTTGCCAGTGATTTCTTCTGACTTGCTATCTGGTGAACATTTGCTTTTCTTTACCATGTTCCCAGGGTTGATTTCCGGTCCATATTTTGGGGCATCCACTTTTCTTTCTCACGCAGTTGCCTTCCCCGCCAGCCCTCATTTAATCTGTGCTCACATCCCTTTTGCCTGCATGAGAAACATAGTTTGATGTGATGAGTGTCAAATGGATGAAAAGGTTTCTCCTGGTAAGGCGAGTTTATGTGTCCTTGGGGGTCTCCCTCAAGGTTCCTTCTGACCTACATGCACTTTATTCATAGAGCTTTGAAATTTGTTCAGCTTGCTAACAAGTCGGAGAATATTTACAGAGCAGAGATGAGTCAAATGGGGAACATGAACAGATGGAGAAAAGCCAGTTGCTGCGCTTCAAGTACATTTCCCACGTTGGAATGTGTCAATGCCTGGCGGTACACACTGCCTGCAAGTCACCCACATAGTATAAAACTGATTTCATTTACTAACAAGCGCCTTTGTTTTGCCATTACATAATCATAAATGTGCCCCAAAGAGGAACCATTAGAATGCCAGCCAGGGCAAGCAGCCAGCCAGACGTGAGTTCTAGTCCTATTATGGAACAGGACCTGCCATGTTCCTACAAATCCTTGGTGGCCTTTCAGAACTGGGACAGGGCCATGCTGTGACACCACTCTCGTCTGATGGTTTGTCTTCGGTCTAATTGTCTGGTGAGCCAGATTCCCAAGCATGTTGGGAGGGATATGTGAGAGATAATTGACATTGATGCCCTGAGGTGTCCGGACCTATCCCAACCCCTACACCATGCCTATTCCAGCAAAATTACTGCTCTAAGAACATAGCTCAGCACAGCTTGAGAAGGCCCTGAAGAGGAACCCTCACCCCATTTCTCCCCCAAGGCCTTGCTGTTAATCTCCACAAGCTAAAAGAGCAAATTGTCAGCGATCCACTTAGCAGGCTCTAAACACCTCAGCCGCATCCACCCTGAGGAAGGAAATTGCTTTCAGGGGTAGATGCATCTCAAGAAAGTTGGCTACAAAAATGGATTTCTGTAAAAGAGAATTCCATTTTCTCTTGGCTTCCATTACGAAATTGGAAAATTTGTCACACTGGGGGAAAGAATCCTCACAGGAGATGAAAAAAACATTTGGGATGAAAGGAAATTAAGAAAAAGCTATCGCATTGGCATACTCTCCTTGGAATATGCTGGAGCCGGCTGGGAGCCACAGACTTGACCTCTGTACCTCAGATCGTCTCTAGCGTCAAGAAGAAATGTTGGAGCTCTCAGACCTTCTCAGCGCCATCCATTATCCCCTTCATCTGTTGTAGGCTTTCCTCATGATTGAAGTCTCATTTCTGTGTTCTTGCATCTCACAAAGCTGGCTGTTGCTCACCCATATTGGTCGAGTGTGGCTTTAGGCTGAAGCATGACATCTCACTCACTCACTTTTTTTTTTTTTTTTTCGAGACAGGGTTTCTCTGTGTAGCCCTGGGTGTCCTGAAACTCACTCTGTAGCCCAGGCTGGCCTTGGACTCGCAGAGATCCACCTGCCTCTGCCTCCCGAGTGCTGGGATTAAAGACACATGCCACCACCGCCCGGCTACTCACTCACTTATTTATACTCCACTTCGTTTCTATGATAATGTGATGTGGCTTACAGGCAAAAATGGGACATTTGTGTTTGGAGCTTAATTCTACTTGTTTCATTTTTTCCTTGCATTTCAGGCCTAAGTCTATTTATTCACCCTAATTAAGTCAATTTTGACATTTCAATATCATGAGCCTTAACACTAAATAATGAATACCAATTGATTTTTGTTGGAAGAGTCTGAGAGGTTCACTAGCCTACCTCCTACCCAATTCAGCTCTTACCATCCCCATTCCTGGAAATAGCCATTTCTACATTGGCTCTGAAATGAGTTCCTGAGAGGCTGTATAGAGCTTCCTTCATGAACTGACCTGGGAGATATACTCAACTGGAAACAAATTTATTGAGTTTTTCAGTAGGTAGAGTTCAAGTCTCTAGGAAGACTCACTCATTACCTGGGTCGTTCCCCACTGATAACAACAAAAGACAAGTTAATTTTCGTGAGACCAGAGGCATTTCCAGCCTCTCTTTCAGCTTGTCTCTACCTGAGGCAGCAGCAGGAGTTTGCTCTCTGAACCCCGACTTTACACCACTTCCCCACCTTCAGATGAAAACTGTTCACTCTTTGTCACTCACTCTGAATCAGTGGAATTTTCTAGACCCTGTTCACAGAATCCCCCTGCCCTCAAACTTCCTTTTTTTGTCAACCATCCCTACTTATTTCTGCTTTTTAAGTGAATAAGGCCATAGATAGCCTTCTCTTGGCTTCCTAAGAGTTGACTATCATCGTCCTTTGAGAAGGAGGAAAATGTGGTCTAGGACACTTGGCCAGCAGCTTAGTTTAGCTGACAGTCGAGCCTGAGACCTCTGATCTCTCCCTAAACACCATTCAGGTGAGGTGAGATCAAGAGCACCTCCTGCTGCTGGTCTCCTTCAGACCTCCAGCAAATGGCTCCTGCCACTTCCTCACAGGCCATACATAATGCAAAACTGGAGTGTTGTGCATTTGCTGGCTCAAGATGACTGACTCCTAAATCTCAGAGGCTCTCGTCACAGAGGTCTGTTTTGCTCAAAGACTGCATCAACATGGCTCACCTGCCGCCAGGCCCTGACATGTGCCACTCTGTGGAGATGGCACAGAGCAATAACCAGGCTCCATGATGGCCCTCCAAGTATCCACTGACAGTTGGCATGTGCTACTTCCATTCACATCCCAATAACCTCTCACATAGTCACTTCTGGTGTCAAAGGTGTAGACATTAACACTACTCCTCGGAGAAGGGCATGCGTCCAGCAAAGGACAGGTGGAGCACATACAGCAATGATGCAATCCATCTCCATTGGTGACATTCTAGCTTTGGAAAGGTTCCCGCTGAGGACTTAATTTGTTTACATCAAGTACATAAGCTATTGGGTTTCTCTGACTAGGTTGTTGGAACATTGGCTTACTACCATTTCTCCTTCTTCTTCTTCTTCTTCTTCTTCTTCTTCTTCTTCTTCTTCTTCTTCTTCTTCTTCTTCTTCTTCTTCTTCTTCTTCTCCTCCTCCTCCTCCTCCTCCTCCTCCTCCTCCTCCTCCTCCTCTTCCTCCTCCTCCTCCTCCTTCTTCTTCCTCTTCATGCCATACAGTTCACCCTCTGCCTCCCCACCCCTGCATTATCTAGCACCCAAGCCCTCATCAACAGGTTTTCCTATGTGTGCTACCTGCCTACCCTCCATAGGCTTCCTCTTATGCTCAAAGGAAGAAGAAGGTGATAGTCTTACTAGCTTTCATGTCCTCTGTTGGGTAAGTGTCGAGTCCTCTTGGTGGAAGGGAAAAAGAAAAAGAAAGACAGAATGGTCTGGACTTCAGAGACTTCACTTTTGTTTCTCTCTCTTTCTCTCTCACATACACACACTCCCTCTCTCATACTCTCTCTGTGTGTCTCTCTGTGTGTGTGTCTCTCTCTCTCTGTCTCTCTCTCTCTCTCTCTCTCTCTCTCTATCACATACACTCTCTCCCACTTACATACACACACATTCTCATTCTCTCTCTCTTTCCCTCCCTCCCTCCGTCCATCCCTCCCTCCTTCCCTCTGACTCTCACTCTGTGTGTGTAAGGGAGTTAGTTTCCCTACTTGTTCACTTGAGCATCCTCTGCAGGGTACCATTCACATCCACTGAGCTGGCTGACTCATCCCACCTCCCCTATTTCTCCTCCACATTCTCCCTTCAGTTCCTAAGGTACTACTACTTCTGTGTAACTCTTGGGACCATCCTTCTTCCAGGAGAAGCCTGGTTCAGATAAACATTCTTAGGTACTTCCCCCAGGATTGCACTCTTCCTTAGCACTGACTTGTTATTTCAGATCACCCCCAACCCTAAGTCCCCTGATGCCATGTATTTCAGAGGAGAATATTGGAGTTGTCGTCATACAACGACACCCCTAGATCATCCACAGTAAAAACTTACATGTTCTAGAACTTGCTCCTGTGTACTAACTGCCTTCCTATAGTTACATAAAGAACTCCAGTCTAGACTCCTCTCAAACCACCCTATCTTAAAAGGCCCCTGACCTTATGAATCACAGAGTACTCTAGCAACAAGGGAAGTTGCCATTGGCCCAGCTCAAGAACCTACTTAAGCTCAGGTATGCACTTGTCTTGGTTTCCACCCAAAAAAAGTTGTGACCCTTTGACGCTCATGATGCTGGCCTGCCTATCTTTGTGCCTAATCCTGCATCTTTGGGATAAAAGATGCTAGCCTACAAATTGCTGGGCTCTTCCTTCCAAAAGATGGACAAAGCCAACCACTTTGGATGACGAAAGACATGCCCTAAGAGAAGCCAATTGACACAGGCTCTTTGCAGAACTATGGAGTGAAAATGCCAACCCGTGCCAAGTCTCCAGTTTTATAGTTTGAGAAACAGAAATCCAGAGAGTTAAGTCAAGTTTGTCGCTTGCCTTTCCATGGTTGTGACAAAACACCTGAGCAGGTCCACCGAGAAGGGAAGGCTTATTAGGGTTCAGTTTCCCAAGATTTAGTCCACAATTGCTTGGCCTCATCACTTTGGGCTTGTGGAGATAGGGACCCCCATGGTGGGAGCAAAGGGCAGAGGGAACATTCAGGAAGGAAGGAGAAATTGCCAGGGTCCCACATCCCCACAGGCACTTCCCCGGGATTCAGTTTACAACCTCTAGTCTCCACTGCTAAAGGTCCCAGCACCGTCCGGTAGCAGGCCGGCCACTAAGCCTTTAACATGTGACCCTTTGGAGGCCATTTCAAATCTAAACGAAAAACAGGTTGCTGGTAAATGAATGATAATCTTTCTGACTGCCAAGCCCCTTTACAGCAAAGCACAGAAAAATAAAATAAAAACTTAAAAATTTGAGGAAATAGCAACCCATAAGAAAATATCTGAAGGCATTCTAATTTTAAGTGTTACGTGATAAACAATGGCAACTTTCCCCACTATTATATGAGTTTATTTAACTTAGCTCCTATAGGAACTAGTAGAGATAACACTCAGTGGTTCTCTCTGTAGCATGAATCTTAAAGAGTCTTATTAATAAAAATCAAACCTGAGCCAGGTATTGGGGTGAACTGGAAGATCAGAGAACCAGAACAAGCCACAGCTACTTCACCTCACCGGATCCTCAGCTGGTCCTGTTTCCTCAAACTGGAAGCCTCTGAGTTCTCATCCAGAATGAATCTCAGCTGAACTGTGCTGCTTGAAAGCCTGAAAGCTTAACCAGGCCAAATGCTTAACCAGGCCAAATGCCTCTAGTTTCTGGTCCTCATGCCTTATATACCTTTCTGCTTTCTACCACCACTCCCTGGGATTAAAGGCTCGCTTTCTGGGATTAAAGGCGTGTGTCACCAATGCCTGGCAGTTTCCAATGTGGCCTTGAACTCACAGAGATCCAGAGGAATTTCTACCTCTGGAGTGCTAGGATTAAAGGTGTGAGTTCCACCATTTTCTAGCCTTTGTATCTAGTGGCTGCTCTGTCTCTGACCCCAGATAAGTTTATTAGGGTGCACAATATTTTGGGGAACACAATACCACCACATCTCTCCATGACCAAGCACATCCTATCTGCTTGATTTTTGGATGAGATCTTCCAATAGCCATGCTACCACTCAAGAGGCTAACTTTGCTGATCCGGGCTAACTGACACAAGCTTCCTGATGTGTCTCGAGGTGTTTATGCTTATAGATACGCTATTTGTGCCCCAAACTGCACCTTAGGAATATGTGGGAGCTTATTGTCATGTGACATTGTAATATGGCGCTGATAACTTATTTCTCTTTCTTTCTTCTTTAATTCAACATTCTGGTGATAGAGGCCGATTTGGTCAGCTGACGCTAATTTGTGGTTATGTTACACGACTTCTTTTAGAATCTATTACCAAGTTCTTTTATAGGTGTGTACGTAGAGAGACATGTAGAAAAATGTGGGCAGAGCCAGAGCTGGAGTCTGAACATTGCCCTGTGGTGAGAGTACAAAACTTGGTGTCAGAAGTTTAGAGTTTAATTTCCTGCTCAGCCACCAACTCCCTGTGCGATAAACAAACTGACGTCCCCGTACCTGTAGGCAGAAAGACTGTCTAAACCACTCCAGAGCGGGAGGGCTCTGTTTATTTTGCAATTAGCAAAAGGTAAAGGGTCCTGTCTGAAGCATTTAGTTAGGATTCCAGACTTGACACTCATTCCACTGACTGTACGTGCCTTTAAACAAACCCGCCACCACTGCCTTTTAAGGACATCCTAAGACTTTTCCATTTCACTCTTACAAACACAGTCACGCTGTTGCAAAGAAGCCTGAATACAGCTTCCGGTTTGCTTGCCTGAAAGCTGTCATTGTTCAGTGTTGGTTGAGTGATAGACTCAGAGTGAGCGAGGACAGTCAACTTTAGCTACCCCCCATCTCCCTGTAAACACTCAGGTCTTAGCAGACTTTACCAGAAAGTCACTGTTAAATGATTCTATGAAAGATATTCTGTGATTGAAAAAAAAAAAATCTCCAAAAGCTGGAATGACGTAGGGAAGGACATGGGACAGGTTTTCGTTTCACACACCTCACTGTAGGTAATGTATTTTAAAAAAAAAAATGACTATTGAATTTCCTTGACCTGAACAAAGTTGCCTTGTTAACAGAAATGACAGTAACAATAGCAATATAAATAATGCCATAGAACAATGCAAGAATCTTTCATGACTTTGCACAGTTTGATCTGAACAGTGGCTTTAGAACCAATTCCGAGAAAATATACTTTTGTTCATTTCGATCTAAACATTGAGGGCAGATCAAGTGTAGACTCCACATTCACTTTAACATTATAGGCTTCCAGTTCAAACACACTTTGATTTACATGAATGCTATCTCCTATATTAAGTCCTGAGTATGAGTACATTTACTCGAGAATCAAGGTGGCATGTAATGCAGACAGGACCTCAGTCATTGCCATGAACTGGGTGAGAACTTGTCCTGCAGCTAGGAAGCTGGCTGGCTGGCTGATGTCTCCTCATGGCATGGGTGTGTCTGCCCATCTTCAGGAAAGCGTGGTTATAGAAGGTTGGGTACAGCCATCCTAACTCTGAGACAATTTGCCTGGCCGTGGATTTTCAGGCAATTAAGGAAATGGACTTGAAAATTAACTGGCAGCGATGTTCGCTGGGCTCTCAGCGGGGTCCATTGCCTCGTGCCTTCCTTGAGGATGATGTATCATTGGTTCCTCAATGGGATCGGCACGGTCCAGTTCTCCCTTCCCGGTGGAGTCAACAAGGGTTCCCAAGAGGAGAGATGGAAGGCTTGGGTCATCTATTTCTAATCAAATGTATAATTTAGAAAAATGATTCTGAGATGAAGAGGCCATAACAGGGGTTGGGGGGCAGGATAATGTGAAAAAAAAAAAAAGATAACAACTGCTCTGGGAAAGATGGCTTAAGAAACGATAGCTCAGGAGGTCAGAAGAATTTTCCAGAAGGCAGAATTACTTGGGTCCCCAAGGACAAGAAATAGAAAAAAAAAAATACCCCACTAATTCTTTTCTTTCTTGAAACAGTCCAAAGGGTTTGTTGGGCTACAGTTAGAAGAAGGTAGTCTGAGCTATTTGGGGAAAGAACATTTTAAGCTCTCCCCTTCTAGTTTAATACAGTTTCTGAAAATTCCAAGAAAAGGTAGTTTCTAGTGTCATGAGATGGTAGACCACTGTAATTTTGAGTTTGTTTGATATAGCTGGCATTTGAAAAAAAATAATAAATTACTTTGTTACATTAACTCCTAAGATTTTAGTGATTTACATTAGGTTGCTGGATTTATTGAAAGGCCTAGTATGTAAATCTAACTCCCATTAATTTTAAAAATGTTTATCAAGTGTCAGTCATGGTGCCTGAACCTGAGTTCAACAGCTGGATTCTCTGGTAGGCAATACTATGTATTTAATGATAGTAAATCAAACAAAAAATGATACTGTATTTGACTCTTGCTATAAAAATTTAATAGAATCAGGAAAAAAAAAAGCTTAATATCACAAAGGCCATACAATCCATGGCAACCCACGAGAAGGGACACATCTTCTATGTGACCTCATGTGTCTTTAATGTGTGTATGAAATACGCATGTGAGTTTCTACATATGTGTATATGTGGAAGTAAGCTCACAAATCAGTACCCTTCTCCTGATCAATTGTGGTATTTAAATGTGGATTGTGTTCCTCTAAACTGACTTTGTAATCTACTGATGGGTCTGGGTTTAAACCTTGACAAACAGGATTACCTCAGAAATCCTTATCGTAAAGATAGAGGTTCCCTGCTTGCTTTACAGCCTTGATGAGTGGAAAGGCTAAACCAGGTTTCCTGCCGTCTGGTTGACAAGTCTCTGGCACATTCTCTCGTGTTATTTTCTTCTTAGAACTCACTATCTATCTCCAGCTGGACTAATCCAGCTTTCTGTCTTGATTCTTATCTGTCCTTCTGCTGGAAAATAAAGTCCCTGACAACATCTTCTCTAAGCTACTCCCAGATGTTTCCCTACCCCTGCAGAGTTTGGCATATAGTACATGCTCAATAAATGTATGTCTTTAATAAGTGAAAGCTCTAAACTGGACGCTGCTTCCACTGAGTGTAGATTCAATTAAGGAGTGTGTGGAGCCATTGCTGAAGAATGAGGACATGCCTTTTAGAGTAAGGAGACAGAATTCTAAAAAGGGATTTGACACAAGTTACCACAAAGCCGGAAGCAGACACTTTTGAGCTCTGGGTACCCCAGGATATATCTTCTTATAGTATTAATCTAAATATAATATGATTAGGCTGGGGCACCCTAGAATACTCCTTTCTCCTATTTTCTGGGTGCTGGGGCTCCGTGTAGCAGAAACCGCATTATTTCTGCCAAGATACTCCATCAGCAACAACAAAAGGAAAACATACTTCCAGTTTTTGCTGAAAAGACAAAATTGCACTTACATCTTCTAAATTATGATGAAATGAAATGGGAGATCAAATAGGTTCTGTGTTTGCAACCTGGACCCTTGCCGGAGTCTAGCAGAGAGACTCAAAATCAAGTCAGTTTGTAAGTAAGCAGGGACCTTGTTTAAGAGGGTTTTTTTGTTTGGTCAAATGTGAGCTAGAAAATTTTTTAGAAATTAAACTCTTAAGAATTTATGTGATACCAAAAAACCAAGGGGAACTACAAAAAGGTTAGAGAGAATTTCTCATTTCAAGTTCCAGGGGAAGCTCGGAATTCTGCAAAATAACCAGTTTCCAAAAGCTCACTGGCCACTTACTCTACCACCGGGACTGCTGTGCCCACTTGAGAATGCCTCAGCCTTATCTGACATGAGGTTTAGGGGTTCCTTATGTACCCCTGGGGTTCTCTTCTATAACTAAAGCACGTGTAAGGTGTCCCCTGGCCATCCTGAGCCTTCAGCAAAAAGAAGAGTCCAAGCATGTGGAGGTGCCTGGCAGCTGAGACTGACTAAGAGGGGCATTTTCTCCTGGGTGTGAAGAGCGGCCCTGGGTGGAAGCGGGTAGAGCTTGGGAGCAGTGTCCTTTCTGACTCGCATGGAGCAAATCATGGGCAGAGGAGGCCCAAGCCGTGCAGGTTTTTATCTGGGTCCTCTAGACAAGAGTTTCCTAAAGTTTCTGTCTCTTTTAAAGTCGAGGAGAGGACATTTGGATTAAAGACACAAAAACATTAACTAAAGTGATGGAATTTATTGGACTCGAGAAGCGAACCCCCATTTAATATCATCACCCCAGCATAAATGTTGCCCCTGCATTCCACTCACAATGCAAAACATCAGGGAACAGAACTCGCATGAGGGTTTGTTTCTGTTTAATGTACCCCAGGGGTGGGGGTGCGGTGGGGGTGGGGCTCATGAAACATTAAAGCCCGAACTAGGAGCGTTAATGAAGTTAACCTGGCGGAGCCAGGGAGCTTTGCCCAGAGTGCACCTGAAAGCACTTTGATTATGGCCTCAGCTTCAAAAGAAACCATTCCTGGTGTCTGGGCTCCGCTGCCCTGAGAAATAGAATCACACCTTTATATTCAGGCTAATTCCACCACCTTGCTGAGGGCTGAAAGCCTGCTAGAGAAGTAAGGGAAGGGTAATGGGGTGATGCTCCTTCCCACCCCACCCCCTACACAGCACAACCCAAGTGGACAGAAGGCGCTCAGAACAAGTCCTAAGAATGTAAGGTCTTAGCAATGCTCTCCAGTTCAGAAAGAGATGAGTCCTGCTTTCTGCTAACAGTGAACTGATTCGGGTTGTGCAGATTTGCTTTAAACACCACACACACACACACACACACACACACACACACACACACACACACACACACACACCATATACACACACTACTACACACACACTCACATGCACACACTTCCTTTAGCTTTTTAATACTATTACCTCATCTCCCGTTTCCTTTGCTTTTGTAATGCTTCCGTTAATTTTCTCCTTTTTTCCTTCCCTCTGTGGCTGATTTCTGTCCTTAGCATTCTTTTCATTTCCTTTTCCACCCTTAAGATTTCAGCTTCCCTTTTCCTTGAGGTTTTCTTTTTTGGTCACAGCTGCCCCCTAATGGTTTCCAAGCCCATTACGGCTGTATGCTACAGGAGAGGAAGAGCTGGAGAGAGAGCTGGAGGGAGAAAGCTGGAGAAAAACATTAACAATGCCTCTGCTCTCCACTTGGAATATACTCTCAAAATACCTATGGAATGTTCCGGTAACTTACAGCAATGGGCAAAATGCAGGGGGTGGGAGGGTGATGTTTTCATTAATTATCTTTTCGTGCTATTTGAATTTATTTAAAAATATATGTGTCAAATGTATTCTCTCTTGCAAATTTAGAAATGAAATAGAATCGTAGTATAGCATAGATACTGAAAAAGAGGTTGCCTCTGCCTAGGCTTTCCTGATTCTTGCAGAAAGCCAGCCTGTTCCAAGCCCCTCCCTGTCAGTGCGCTCATCCGACACTAAGGGTTGATTGGCAGTTCAGTAAACTGTGTAGGAGTAAATATGAAGGAGGAGAGTGCGAACTAATGACTATGGTGGGTGTGAATTAACCCACCCTGGAGTACCCTCAATAGCGAAAGGTCAACCCCCTGTCTCCTGCCGGTCCATCATGACTTTCATGCTCAAATTAGCAGCTCTTGCCACCATAATGTAACAACCACCTGACATGTAGATGCCTAATTAAGGCACCAGAAGTCACAGGTTACAAATTTGAAAACAGCAATACCAAACACCACCACCACCACCAGAAAACTCCCTTACAGTTCTTTAAGGGGTTGATAGAGTGTGTCTGCACGCCAAAGGAAGAAAGGCAACATGCTCTCAGGGATGCAGAAGTCAAACTCCCAAGAAAATTAGCCTGAGAATTTAATAAGAGTGTGAGAACTTTCAGCTCCAAACAATTGAGATTTGGAGCTGAAATAAATAAATTTGAGATTATATATATATATTTGAGATTGTAACCCTAACATTTCCAGTCACATACACACTGTAAATTCACAAGGACATTCAACTTTATAGTGCTTATGGAATACCTCCATTCATACATTACTCTATTAGGGATAAATATTAATTTCAGACTATGGAATTGTTTTAAGTTCACAAGTGAGAATAGGATTAGGGAAGAGCTGTGGGACCAAATCTCAAACTAGGTAAGAGTAAAAGTCACTTAAACCAACCCCCCGTTCAGTGGGTCACTAACAGACATCACAAGGACACCCAGGTCCAAGATCTTCTCGGTCCCCAGGATTCAGCTGCCCTCCCTGCTCCCAACAGGGTCTTCATGGGCTGGAGCTCCAGTCAGGAAGCCACAGAGTACTAGGATAACCCTGATTTCCGTGAATATTCTGGAACGCTCATTTAAGAAAGCTGAGCAAGGGCACATATTAGACAATATGAGCTGTGCCTTTCTCTGGTCAAACAGACCCCTCCCTGCATTTTCAAACTATGCCTTGGCAGCCAGAGCTTCCAGGGACGGGACGCTGAGATTCCCCCATTGGTGAACAAGTGTGGGAGACTCAAGAGTTGTAAGGATGTGGAGTTTGCTGCGTTTCCATGGCGAATGTCCAGCTCCAGATCAAAGGCTGCTCTGTCCAACACGGTAGGTGGTAAACACAAATCAAATGTAGATTAGTAGGATGAAGTACAACCTACAGTCCAGTCCCTTGGTCATCCTAGCCACAATTCATATACAGAAAAGCAGATTCGTGTGTGTGACAAAATTTTTCCTGAAGAGAGGCAATACACAGGTCTACTCACCCCAGACAGGGACCTCACAATAGATAGGGATGCAAAGTAAGGATACCACCCAAGTCCATCTTGGTGAACCAATGAGTTTTATTGGGGTTACTTACAGGAATGTGGGCGAGGGGTCACTCACAGGAGCAGAAATGACCCAAGGACAGCTGCATCACCAAAGCTCACTCCAGCATGGGTGACAGCTCACAGAGCTGGGAACCTGGAGCCCAGCACACAGCCTGCAGGCAGCTCAACAGGTTGGAGAGTGTCCTTTCCAAGTGACTCTGGTCTAAACCTCTCCCAGGAACACGGTCTGATCTCAGAGTCTTCTTTGCAGCTCAGCTTCCTACTGCCTTAGGAGGACTCTCTCAGTACTTTTATTTACTCGGGCAGGGAGGGGCCTAGTGAATCTGCTCAGTTTCAGGAGCTTCCTGAAGTTATTTTGAGTTGTTTCCCTTCCATTTAAAGAACTTCCCTGCCAGGATGTTTTGATCTCAGAGGGAACCGTTATACAACACTAGATAAAAAGCATAGGTTCTCCATCATGGTGGGTAGATGCTTTGGAAAATGCTCCTTTAAAGGAAAGAGTTGGTGGCCTGGGTCTTTTTGATGTTCCAAAGCTCCAAATGTATATAAATTATTATAGCATAGGGACCCTTGCTTCTTGAGGAAGCCAAGGAGAGAGAAGGAAACAGAAAGGCTTCTGGAGCTTCCCCTGCCAAGGGATGTTTGAATACATTTTGCATTTTGTTGTCGTTTTCTTATTCTTGTTTTTATTTACAAGGTTCCCTGTAAATCAGATTTAGGTCTATGACTGAGGAAGACAGACCAAGACACACACACACACACACACACACACACACACACACACACACACACTTTGGAATGGAGAAGATGTCAAGATTTCATGAAAATCTGCAAGGATTCTGGGAACCCACCAAATACAGTATCAAAAAGAAACAAATAGGTGGTGTTCAGGTCTGTTGAGGAAAACTAATGATTGTTTTCAAAGTAAGTGTGTTGTGTGTGTGTGTGTGTGTGTGTGTGTGTGTGTGTGTGTGTGTGTGTGAAGGGACACGGGGGGGGGAGGGGCGGGGGACACAACACCTATTGATCAGAACCGGACTTCAACATCAAACAAGAGAGAGAATACAAAATGAGCATCTATTACATTTTAACCCCAGGTTCGCTTCTGAGACAGCTGTAGCTAAACATTAACTGGGACCAAGCAGTAAATTACAGATTAAGATGCAATCATGCCTCCTATCTCTCCCTTTCAGGGTGAGAGCTTGTCGATGCGAGGCCTCCGATAAGGGAGCGCCATGTGACAGGTGGTGTCTATTGTGGAATCATGAAACTTCTAGAGCCTTCAGATCCTGTGTTCCCAGGAGGCAGAGCCCCGCGCCTGTCTGGTTTCCGTGCCCCCTGCATAGTCACGCATCTATGAGCAGTTAATACAATCTGATGAACACAAACCGAAAACTGCACCGGAAGAGGCTGCGAGCAGCAACCCATGGTCGTGTGGGGAAAAGGCTGAATCCAGCTCCACGAACCCACTAACTGGTCCTTTGAGCATGTTGCTGCAACTCTCCCCCCTACCCCAGGTCAACTTTTAAGTGGTTTCCAAGCAGTCTAGGCCCACTGCTTCTCAAAGTCACAAGGTAAGGCCAGGACCCACACCATTCTGGCACTTTAGTGAATGTGTTCTTGGTGGGGATCTCCAGAAATCTGAAACATCAGACCCCATCTGAAAAGCATTCAAAGAGGAAGCATGAAGGGACTAATTCTTCAAATATCCTTCAATAGAAGATATATTGAAGGCTGTTCAGTAAATGTCATACATCAGAATTATTGTTTGGCCTATGGGTCTTTGCAACAGAATCACCTAAAATGTGTGGGGGAAAAAAAACAAAATAAAAAACAAAAAAAAATGCCCAGAAATAATTCCAGACCTAGAGAATCCCAGCTGCAGGAGGCTGGTGCCCAGGGACCTGGATTTTGAACACCTGCCTTCTGTGATTCTAATGCCCCTCAAGTTTGGGACTATAAAGCTGGGGATATCTTAACTTTCCACAGGGAGTAGCTGAGGACAGCTTTCTTTCAGCATCATCTAGAAATTTTCTTTATGTTCCCCCAACCCAGTCCTCTCCATCAAAGGAATGCAGGATATGATTATCTATTAGTATTCCACAATTAAGGAAAATGATATGAACATCTCATCCCAGCTGAGCGAGAGGTGTGGTCAGGAATCCCAGCTGCACTATTAGCTGTTTGGGGCCAGTTTAGTGTTTCTGTTCACAAAACCATTGTTTCAGAAAACTCTCCAGGTCTTTTCACGAGCAAGAATCGGGGATGTGGACACACACAGAGAAGTGTGGAACCTGGTTCTTCAACCGCCTTACCTCTGGTTAAAGCCAAACCCATGGCTGCAGACCCTTCCAATTCCATTCTAGATAAAAACAATGTAGACAGGCCCGAGCCAGCCACAGCCTGGAAACTTTCCCTAAAGCAGACCCCTTTGCCATGTGACACACGTAGGACTTTGGGTTCTGCTCTGGAATCCTTGGAAGTCCTGGGTGAAAGCAATTCTAAGCCTTCCATAGGCCAACGAGAATAGCCTGATTCTGAATTTTTCCTTGCTCTGCTGAAACCCTTTGAGAAGGCAGGAGCTCGCCACCACGTGTAGAGGCCTTTGGTGGCATGGGCATTATTTATTGAGTGCTGCCCCCTAGAGGATTGAAAAAGACCTGGCCACTTGGAGTCCCCAGGGCTGGGAACCAAGGCTTCTCCCCAGGCCATCTGCAGAAAATGAGGCCTTCACTCGAGTGGACTGCAGTGAAGTCTTGCCTGCAGAGGCGCGGAGGCTCCCAGGAAGCAAGTTAGCGCCCCCTTTAGGACACGTCTGAAAAAAAAAAACGAAGATCCATAATGCCGGAAACAGGATCCAGGAACAGAGGCACTGAAACTTCTAACTTCTCCCAGAACCTAGTGGAGAACCCTGGAAGTAGCCAGATGGGTGTCCTCAAGCCTGGGGCCCCAAGGCCAGCAGTCCAGGGCTGTCATCCTTACGGTGTCCCAATGGACTTTGGTTTTCTTTCTCTCTCCTATCTTGTTCATGCCCTTTAATCAAACCCTATTTGTAGTGTTCTCAGAAACCGGCTGTATCGAGGTCTAGTCCGAGCTGGAATGGTTTGGTATGCCTGGAGAGCAGTGGGGGCGGTGACACTTAGTAACTCTTTCCTTGCAGGCACCGTGAGTGCAGTTATTTACCCTTAGAACAGTTTTTTGGCAGCAACACAAACTGGGATCTGTGCTTGAAGTCCAAAATCTAGACTTCTCCCTTCCTTCATCAAGTATTTGGGACTTTACAACCGGACTTTAAACCAGGAAAACGTAAAGCTGGAGCTTTTAGTGACACGGATTTTCTCTTGAGCCTAGAAATGAAGGGAATTAAAAGCAGCCGGTGTGTGTGTGTGTGTGTGTGTGTGTGTGTGTGTGTCTGTCTGTCTGTCTGTCTGTGTCTGTGTGTGCATGTGGTGTGTGTCTGTGTGTGTGTCTCTGTGTGTGTGTGTGTCTGTGTGTGTGTGTGTGTGTGTGTGTGTGTGTGTGTGTGTGTGTGT
>CABHPR010135515.1:1375-23146 GCA_902168415.1 Peromyscus melanophrys | reverse complement strand
CACACACACACACACACACACACACACACACACACACACACACACACACACACACAATGCTAATGCACATTGATATGCTTCTAGAGACAAGAAATTCAAGTATAAGTTTTGTGCATGTCCGCTATTGTTTACAAATGCACGTGTGGCTTTTCTTATGACCCATGAGTCCCCAAAGGCCCTAAACCTGAGGGACAATTTATTTAAGAGTGCTAACACAACCCAGTGCGAGTGAATTCAAAGACCTTTCTATGCACCAAATTGAGTCTTTATTTATTTGGTTGGACAATACTTGTGAAATTCATTTGAGTTGAGTAAAATCTCTCGTCCAAATATTCCACAACCAATTGAATTTCCCCATATGTCAGAGCCCTGCTGTCCAATTATACTTTTAGGCACAATCCCTTTAAATAAAGGCAGGCGGATAACAGGGAAAGGGTGGGAAGTATTAGAAGTAATCACTGGGATTGAAGTATATTTTAGCCTGGAAAAACACTTCTCAGAATACTATATGTTCTTAATTTGTCTCTCTCTCTGACTTGCTATTTACCTTAAACGTTATTTAAATTTTTTTCTAAAGCAAATGACAAATTTTATCCCATGGCCATTGCTGCCTGGTATTTATGTCTTTTATTTGCTGTCAGATATTGAAATATGTATTTTTATTTAACCATCTCTCCACATTCTGTGTGGAATGGGGAGATTGTAATGAGACTTCTAGCTGTGGCGAGGCATGCATGTGTCATCTGTGCAGTGTATGTGTCTGTAGTGTGGTATGCAAGGTGTATGTGTACATGGTATGTGTGGTGTGGCACATAGTATTTGGTGCATGGTATGCGTGTTTTGCTCGCGGTGTGCATGTGGGTATGATGTGTGTGCATATGTGTTTTGTCTCTCTCTGTGTATATATGTGGTATATAGTGTTTGTATGTGTGGTGTGGTGTATATAGTGAGTGTACATGTTGTATGTGTGGTGTTGTATGTAGTGTGTGGTATGCATAATTTACTTCTGTGTTTGGCCTATGGGTGTGATTTGTGTGCATGTGTGTTGTATGTATGTGTGTATATGTGGTATGCAGTGAGTGTCTGTGCTCTATGTGGGTTGTGGGCAGTGTGTATGGAGGGGTGTTTTCACCTTTCCAATATTCCACATCTGTTGATTTAGGCCACATTTGAATAACTTCATGGAAAGTGGAGTATTTTTTAATGGGGGGGAAGAGAATTACAAAAGGGATTTTCACAAAACCTTCTTCCTGGGCCTCAGCACTCCCTGAGCAAATCTGATATCTAGGGTCATAAATACACAATAGTAACCATTTTCTCAGTTGATTCTTATGTCCACTAATGTTTGGAGACGAGTGCTTTCAATAATTTCACAGCTCAATAAAACCTCCACTGTAGGTTAATGAGCAAATCCTAAATGGGGAGAATAAAGTGTCATTCTATTTGTTAGTCACACTTTGGTGGAAGCTAGAGAAAAATACGGGCTAAATGAGCTTTTGGAATTGTGCCTGGCTTTTATTAATTTCTGTCATTTTTTCCCTACAATTCTGAAATACAAAAATGTGATGAGCTGAACTTTGGGTCCATTATATAAACTGGATTTCTGAATAAGTTTTTGGAAAGCTATCTCATAACTAGCAAAATGGAGGCATGTTATACGTATCCATGCATTCATGTATGCCTTTATTCTTATATCAATCACCTGTTAATTGCCACATGCTGTGTGCAGCAATCATTATTTTAAATATGAGACTAAAAGGATAAGAAATATAAAACCTCTTCATCTAGGACAAAACAAAATTGTGACTCATACTTTGGAAAATAAATACAACCAGAGCCCACTAAAATTGAAGCTTGACAAAGCCATGCAGGGGAACAACAGAGTAATGCATTTGCTCAACTTATCAGGAATTAAGGGAAAGTTTCAGTCAAGGCTGTGTGCTGTGAGTTGACTTTCCACAGACAAAAAGTTCAGTCTGAGCTGCAACACAACGTTGTGCAGGAAGGATGGTATCAGGGAACAGGTTAGCCGGGGTCCCTTTCACAGTGCGTGGGGATTCACGACAGAAACTGAGGGTGGAGGGTCAGTTCCATGGTGCTCTTCTGCATAGGTTTGAGATGGGTTAAGGACATTGAAGCTATTAAGTAGCATAACTAGGATTTGCCATCAAATGATGATGTAATGTTATGACGTGAGGATGAAGAGCCAAATGAACAAGAATACAGTTCTACTATGTCCCCATTTACCGTGATGATGCTGTTTTGTAGCCTTGGAACATACAATAAGTGTGGC
This sequence comes from Peromyscus melanophrys, assembly GCA_902168415.1. Classification (NCBI taxonomy): domain Eukaryota; kingdom Metazoa; phylum Chordata; class Mammalia; order Rodentia; family Cricetidae; genus Peromyscus; species Peromyscus melanophrys. The sequence continues at coordinate 20,853 of CABHPR010135515.1, read as the reverse complement.
TGGGAGTAACATTATATTCATTCAAAAGTTTAGATAAAGGTTAGAGTATAAAGTTATAAATGCTGAGCTAAGAATTTTAGATGTTTTTCTAAAAGAATAGAATGAAATGAAAGGCATAAATGACTTAAGTGAATATTTTTAATAGGGAAATGACAATGACATGACCACAGGGCTCTGTTAAAGTGATAATTGTACTAACAGTCATTTTGTGTGTCTTATAGTATTCTCCATGTGGATGTGTGACTTATTATTATTAATAGTAGTAATACTGTAGATACATAATTGTGTTCTATTGATATATAGAGAACTATACAGAACCCAAACTCTCTAAGCCATGACTTCCCCTAAATAACAGCTGAATCACACATGCAAACTAAAGTAGGTAAGTTCACTAAGGTTCACAAATTGTGTTTCCATATGTACAAAATCAAGTGACTAGGTAAAAGTCATGTTGATGTAGTAAAGCCATAACAAAGCCAAACAAATGATTATAAGAGATGGTTGCATGAAGGCTCATTTGGAAACAAAGGACTAACAGTAAAGGGGGAGGAAATACTGCAGGCATATGTCACAGATCATGACACACCCATAGACATGGGTCATTGTTACATGGATGATGGGCTTATGATAACTGAATTGGCTTGAGACGTTTATTTTATATCTATTTCTCTGTGCTATACTTGATACACACAAATACTTGTTAAAAGACTAGCTCAGAATCTGTGAGAGCAGTTAGATCATAAAAGGATAAATATATGTATATGTCTCTATCCTTGAAGTATTTCTACTGCCAGGTATAAGTATAAAGTTATTGTAATTAAAGCTTAAAAGGTTTTGCCTTCTCTTATGAGAGAGTTCCCAAGTTAAGTTATGAATATCTTCTAGTAGAGTTAGTCAAGTTTTATTACCGATGTTAATCCATGTCTACTAAAATTATTTCCTTTGAATTCATTTTCTTTATCAAAGTAAATTTTACCGTTGAAATGTTAGACATGCATTTCCTCTAGTAACTCACATTTGACTTCATCTATAAATCCTACATAACTTGGTTCACTCTAAAGCTGTGTATATTAAACTTCTCTGAAAAGTAAAGACAAAGAAAAGAAGGTCAATACTAGGATAACTTTCAACCAATAAAGTATCTATTTTTCTAATTTATCCTTGAAGACAATTCAGCTCTTATCCTGTCATTCTTATACTACGTAATGGTTAACGTTTTTACCACTGCTTTAGGAAGAAAACTATTTGAGATGACCAAACTAAATAAGACTTTCATTATAATGACCACACGCCTATGATCTCAACGCTCAGGAAAATATTTCAAGAGAATGCTGAATTTAAAGACAAGCTGGGCTACAAAAGGAGAGTCTGACTCAAAACACAGAGAGGGACAAAAAGGACCAGCAGGACTGTCATATCCTAGCCCCTTAAATTATCTTATACTTAAGACAAGGGGATACTAAGATAAGGACCAGATGTTGGAGGGGTAGACTAAGGCTGTGTTCCATTTCAGATAACATATCACATTCTAAAGGACTAATTCAAAACACTTCCTAATTCAGTCTCCCTACTGAGTTTTTCAATGGCCCCAGTCTCTAATACATTTTAATATTATGATTCCCTTTGGCTCCACAATCTGAATGGAAGGGTGATGTGTTGTTTGGTTTGGAAACAGGGTCTTATCATGCTGCCATGCTGGTCTGGAACTCATAGGCGCAAGTAATCCCTTCCACTCTTGCCTTCCAACTAACTGGGACTATGCACACACCAGCAGGCTTGGCTAAGAGGTCTTGCTATCATGGTATCAATTAATGTTTACAGAACAAACCCCCAAGTAACCAGTTTATCTAAAATGGGATATCTTGAAAGAATATAGAACAGGTCCCCAGACAGATGTGCTTTATCTCAATTAGGAGCTGTCACAACAGGTCTCAGGCAGCTAAAAGCAGAAGATGGGATGACATATCTTCTTTAATTTTCTACAGGGAGCAATCATGACCAACCATTTTCCATCTTTACTTGTCTGCCTAAAATTTAAATATGGAATAAAGGAAGTCTGATGTATAATTTTAGTCACATATCCATCTACCCTGGGCTAAGGAAAGTGGGTTATCTCCAATGACAACTCCACCAAACTCCAGAAAAGTGGACATCCAGGAAAAAGTTCACTAAAGGCCATTCAAATGAATGACTTCTCTCCAGAACGGTAATAGAATCCTGGGTGATAAAAGCAGCAAATGTCCATGAAGTCGTCCAATGTAAACCAATGAATAAGTTGTTTTTTTTTTTTTTTAAATCATAGCTCTCCTCCCTAAAAATGCCTGATGTATATTTCACAGTTAGTGAAGGGCCAGAGATTATGTGCTAGAAGCCTAGGTGCTGCTGAAGTAGGCACAACTTGTAGTTACAGATGCCAATGAAGAAAGGCAAGGGATAGTTTAAAATAATCAATGCCGATGTGGTAATGGCATTTTAGAATAAAACCATACACTTTTTTTTTTAAAGGAGAAAATATGTTCAACTTTTCAATATAACAATGTAAGGTAGACCTTTTTTGGGTGGTGTCCTCATAACTTGTCTTCACTGCCGTGCTTGGTTAACACATTCATGTCTCACTTTCGTGGGTGAGAAGCCCACATAAATCACAGCTGCCCTGCCCAGCCCCTCCTGCTTTCAATGCTGGGCTTTGGAGTCTGTCCTGGACAGTGCACAGCACTCCAGATGGGTCTGGGAACAATGCCACAAGCCTCACTTACTATCCCAACATGATTTTATGGCCTTATGTTGGAGCACTGTAGAACACTAGCAAGCCTAGATGACACTTTTAGTCACAATAATGACATACGGCACTGTCTTCATAGCCCTTCCATTTGGGAGGGAAAAAAATCCTGCTTATTTTCTTAAAACATGGGGGCTGAGTGGCTGCTGCAGCTTCTACAATGGACACTCAACGCTAATGAGCAGTCGCCTATGGTGACCTATTCAGAATAGAAGACTCACAGTGTGACATTCTGTTTAAGTGGACTAAATGATTGGACATCACTCACAGGAGTTTAAAGGTCTGAAGAGACGGCAAAATATTATTAATTCAATATCTCTTTAATGCTAAAAAGTATGGCCATAGGGACCCTTTGACAATTTCTTGGGCTATCAGAATACCTAATTGGAGATTAATCTCTAATAACCTCTTAATATCATCCAGAACTTTAAATGAAGCCCAAACAAGAAAAAAAAATGGTCAGTTCAGTAGTATCATCCACAGCTAATGCTATGGAAAACTGTTTAATTCATTACAGCGGCAGAGAGGGGCATTTTTATTTTTCCCCATCTCTGACCAATTAAATCCAGTGCCAGCTTAGACAGTAAAACCAGAAAATGGGAATGCTTGTCTCTAGGTTTAACTTCTTCAGATACTGTCTAGGGTGATGTTTCAGATTTATAGTAAGCATTAATCCCAAGGGGTGTTCTCCTCCCACCCCAAGCTAGGTCAGGGTTTCTTCCAGAGATAACAGTAGAACTGAAATTATACTTGTTAATTATCAGTCACTCCTCACACACACAGAACAAGTACAGAATATTAGTCATATATCTTTCCACCCGGAAAATTAGCTAACTCAGTAAGAAAATACTTCCTGGTCCAACTGCCTGGATGCCTCCTAAACAGATCAAGCCAATCAACTGTCTCACCCATTCCGAGGGCCTGATCCAGTTGGGGGCCCCTCAGCCATTGGTTCACAGTTCATGTGTTTCCATTCGTTTGGCCACTTGTCTCTGTATTCCATCCATCCCTGGTCCCAACAACTCTTGCTCACATAAACCCTCCTCCTTCTCGTCAATTGGACTCCCGGAGCTCCACCTGGGGCGTCCAGACTGTTCATGTAGATCTCATCCATTTCTCCGTCATTGGGCGATCCCCATGTCTTTCTTGGGGTCCTGTTTTCCAGGTAGCCTCCCTGGTGTTGTGAGTGGCCGTCCAGTCATCCTTGTTCCACAACTAGTATTCTCCTATGAGTGGGTAGATACCATGTTTGTCTTTCTGAGTCTGGGTTACCTCACTCAGGAGGATTTTTTCTAGATCCCTCCATTTGCCTGCAAACCTCATGATGTCATTGTTTTTCTCTGCTGAGTAGTATTCCATTGTATATATGTCCTGTGCTCAGTGCATGAATTGGCTGTTTGAAACCTGGGGCTTAGTAGAAACCTTTGGCCCAGCCTGGGAGGAGGGGACTAGACCTGCCTGGGCTGAGTCCACCAGGTTGATCTCAACCCTCGGGGGAATCTTTGCCCTGGAGGAGATGGAAATGGGCAGTGGGCAGGGGGGGGGGGGGGCGGGAGGGGGGGGGGGAGAATGGGGGGAATCTATGGCTGATATGTAAAGTTGAATTGTATATTAAAAAAAAAAAGAAAGTAAAAAAATAAAAAAAAAAAAAAAAAAAAAAAGAAAATACTTCCTCAGGGAACAATGAATGAATGAATGAGTGAATGAATGTATACATAAAAATATACTGAATCCTGAAATTTAAATCTGAAGAGAACATCATAAATTTACTATTGCTTTACTACTATTATCTCATTATAGCATAGTTTTGGAAGAATGAAATAAACTTTGTCAGCTTGGAGAAGTTTTGTGTTTGGTCATGGGGTTCTCCCCTGCCAGTGGCTGTCAATGTGTAACCAGAATGTACAGGGCATATACAAAAGAAGGCTCCAGATACTGACTTTCTTCACATTTCTCCTTTATAGTTATTTTTCTTAGCACAGTGTCTTAATAGCTCTTGCCTTATGTTTATCTAGTCCAGGGGAGATTGTCCTTGATTGGGGCGAGAAAGGAATCTCTAGATAAGGGCAGGTAATTCACACATAACAGAGGAATGCAACAGAGATAAAGAAGTGCATTTAAACCTGGGTGGTGGTGGTGGTGGTGGTGGCGCATGCCTTTAATCCCAGCACTTGAGAGACAGAGGGTAGGCGGATCTCTGTGAGTTCAAGGCCAGCCTGGGCTACAGGGTGAGTTCCAGGAAAGTCTCCAAAGCTACACAGAGAAATTCTGTCTCAAAAAACCAAAAAAAAAAAAAAAAAAAAAAAAAAGTGCAATTATTAGTTTTATGGCCTGAACTGTCCTCTTTTACCTCATACCAATACATGTATCCTCCTTTATCTCTGTGAAAAGTTGAAAGCTTGCATATCTGAGCCTTTGTTGGCATACTTTCCTATACTTTCCCTAAGCCCCACCCCTGACTCAGTGAAGACTTGGTGGACACCTCCTTTTCCTCTTCACACCAGACTTAGCCTACTGGCTTTCTTTAGGCATACTTTGTGTGAGAAACAGATTTTCTTGCAGTCATTATTTCTAAATACTCCCACCTACTGATTGTAATTTATATCCATGTGTGGCCATAATGTTTCCAGCCTTACAGAAACTGAATTTCAGTATTACCTTGGCTTTTTTTTTCATCTCAAAATAATTTAAACATATTTCTGATGAATTTATCTCTGGGACATCTTCATTAAAATCTATATTAGAGGTGCCTGGGGAGATGGTTCAGTGAGTAAAGCCCTGGACATGCAGATATTACGACCTGAATTTGAGTCCCTAGAACTCACACAAAACTATGCACACATCTGTAATTCCAATGATCTTTTGGAAAAATGAGGAGCAGAGACTGAAGAATTCCAGACGCTTGAGGGCCAGCTAGTCTGACTCAACACAGCAGGAAAGCAACAGAGAAGACCTATCTCAAACAAGACTGAAGGTGGGGATCAACACTTGGGCTGTTTTCTGACCTCCATATGTGTGTGGTCGGACATAACTACATATCACACACCACATATACCATACACAAAAGCAAATTTTTAAAAATGCACATTTCACTCCTTGTAGACTATTGATTGTCTTCATGGGGAGGTATTCTAAAGGGAATGTTTTTTATATATATTAGGCTTTTTGAGACAGGGTTTCTTTGTGTAGCTTTGCGCCTTTCCTGGATCTTGCTCTGTAGACCAGGCTGGCCTCAAACTCACAAAGATCCACCTGCCTCTGCCTCCCGAGTGCTGGGATTAAAGGCGTGTGCCACCACCGCCTGGCCGAGAATGGTTATATTTTTAAAACATGATTTCCAAATTTACTGAGGTATGGTGGCTAAAATTTACTGTGTAAGATGTGACTGACACTTGCATCTAATATAACCCAATTGGAAGAGCCGTCTGAGGTTCTGTGTCAATGATCACACGTACTTTTGTGTATCCATGTGTGCTAAAAACATTTATAGTCTACATGCTCAGCAAATTTTCAAGTATATACCAGTTTTGTTAACTGTCCTCCATGTTGTCTATTACAACACCAAATTTGTTTGCCTAACAGCTGAAAGTCTGCACTCTTTGACCAATATTCCCCAGTTCCTCTGCCCCTGCAAATTACCATTGTCCTGAGCACCTCTGAGTTTCTATATTTCACTTACTACACTTTATACCCTCGGATTCTATCTATGCTATTGTGCATATCAGGACTTCTTTCATCTTTGTATTATGCTACATGACATGAATAATTTTCTGTACCATTTGTATATATACTTTTTATGTATTTGTATGTGAGTGGAGTAAGAAATATTAAATAACAAATGTTAACACTGCACATAGGTTTAAAATCCCTTGGAGCTAGGCTGGGATACAGTGGAGGATTACTAAAGAAAGGGAAGAGTAGAATCTCAAAAGGTAGAAAGAGCTACAAATCATCCTTCTCAAAGCAAATACTTTGTCTCAGCTATCCAGAAGTATAACACTGTTTGGAACTCTGTTAAAGGATTTGCAGGGGCTGGGAAGATAGGTCAGTGGATAAAGTGTTTGCCCCAATCATGAGAACCAGAGATCCCAGAGATTGGATCCCTCAAATCCACCTAAAGTTCAGGTAGTAGTAAAAGCAACCTGTAATCCCACACATAGGAGACAGACACAAGGGATCCCCAGGGCAAGGTGGGCTAGACTAACCAGAATTGGTGAGCTCCTTCTTAAGTGAGAGAATATACCTCAATAAATAAAGTGGAAAGCAATCAAGGAAAACCTCAGACATCAACTTTGTGCCTACACACACATGTACACGCTTGTAGATGTACCTCTCCCTCACACACACCTACTTCAAGGTGAACACATCTACTCATCCTCATATACGTTACACAAAATATACATTCAAGCCAAAAAGGATTTGAAAAGGCATAGTTTCTTGCTTAAATTAAATGTGTCTAAATTCCATTTTAATTATCATTATTATTATTACTCCTATTTTGTGTATGATATGTGGGGGGGTGGTTCCATGCCATGGTATGTGCGTGCAGAGGTCAGAGGACAAACTTTATGGAGTCATCTCCCCATCTCCTGTTACATAGATTCCAAGCATTGAACTCGGGTCATCATGCTGGCAAGGCAAACCCCCTTACACATGGAACTGTCTCATTAGCCTCATGATTTTCAATTTAACTTCTAAGAAATGTTCAAGTTTTAGAATAAAGTAAATGCATGATAACACACAATGTCAAGCCCTGACTATGGTGCTCTATGGTGCTATTTCTTTTTCTTTTCTTTTCTTTTTTCTTTTTTCTTCTTTTTTTTTTTTTTGGCATCTTCAAGCTCTTGATTTGTTGATAAAACCTCAGGAGGCCAATTGTACCCCCAAAGAGAAGTTGTCACAATAGGAAAAGGAAACAAAAAGGTGTTAAATTCATGGCACACAGATGTAACAGCAATAAAAAATTTATAGAACCAAGAAAAAAAAACCTGCCAAGAATCTTTGCTATGATATCTGTTTTATCTAAGACACCTTTAAGAAGGTAAGACAGCTAAAAGGACATATGATGCTCTAAGTCCAAAACACTGCAGACAGTTTTACAAATGAGCTCTTTGGGGACACCATGGTATACTTCAACAAGTTAGCTGTACCTCATGAAACCTGGGCCAGGGAGCCACTCATTGTTTTCTTACAGAACACAAGAGGGTGAAGTTTGGACATTAAGAGCTCTCAGACAGAGAGGAGACATCAGACATGTTACAAACATGATAGAGAAAATGCTTATCAATAGGGATAGAGACTGAGTATGAAAAAAAATAATTTGAAGTAGTGGTTGGAGACTTACTCTTGACAAAGTTCTGGTTATGCAAGTGTGACAGCCGGAATTTGGGATATCCAGCACTTTGGCTAAAACAAAAGAAAGCTAGGTATATCTGTGGACATCTATAGCTACAGTAATGGAGTAGTGGAGACAGACAGATCCCCAGAGTGAACTGACCTGACAGTCTAGCTTCATGTGTGAGCTCCAGGTTCAGTGAAGAGGCCTTGTCTCCATGAAAAAAATAAAGATGGGGAGTGATAGCAAAAGACACACTTTGTTGACCGACCTCTGGCCTCTTCACACCATCATGCAAAATCACACATCTTCAAACATATGTACCCACGCACATGAATATGTTAACACATATTCGCTGTACACACAAACACACACAGAAAGTTGAGGAAAGGTAGATATAATATTCATGAAATCAGATTGAACCCAAAGGAACAGTGGTACAGAATTAATATCATTTAATCCTAAAATAAAGAAACATGCATGAGGCTGACTAGGACTTAATATCTATACACCAGGAAGTAAAAGAACTCAAAATAGAAAAGAATTATTAAAAATAAAATATTATATTTGAATTATCACCTGAAAATTATCATCTACAATATCTCAATTAATATTTTTGTATTAGAATATAGCCTGCTAACTTGGTCCATGAGAACTTTTTCAAGCATTTTCTCAAATATCTGTGACCATTTTACTAAATAATATTCTGAAAGCAAAATGAACAACTCACCAAGGACAACCCATGTCCTCTGGTAGATTCTGCATAAATGATCTCAGTTAGCTTCCTTTCATCGAGATTTTCACCAATTAATTCATAAATATTAGCATTTCATTAACTGCACCAATATTAACATTTCATGTCAGTAGGGATTTTAAAGCAAATTTCTAATTACATTCAAAAAGTAAAACAAGGAAAAGGTTTTCTAATAATGCTGGTATTAGCAGGCACTAGAATTAGTTTTTCCTTGAGTACACACACACACATTCTAGTATAAAAATCTGCTGCTCTGAGTTTAAATGACCAAATTCAGGAGCACATTATGAATAACACATATTAAATACCATTAATTGGCTAGTGAATTTCAATGCTTAGTATGGGTTGAAGCAGCAATCCATGTACATTATGTATCTTTGTTTTTAATCATAGAAAATTAGCTCCAGGTAAGCAAAATGTTTTCTATATGGTGATTTAAGTAATCAATGATTCAAATGAATACTCAATAGTGTTTTTGGATATGTAAAATTTGAATATTTTTCTAAGAACAGCATGCTTCCATGGTATAATAATAAACCAAGAGCAGGCAAAAGAGTGAGACACCCCGCCCCCGGCTCTTAGGAACGTTCTCCTCCTGTTTGGTTACTTTGTCCAGCCTCAGTGTGAGGGCTTTTGCCTTGTCTTATTGTACCTTGCTTTGTCATGGTTGGTTATTGTCTCTTAGAGGCCTGATCTTTTCCAAAGGGAAAGAGAAGGAGAGTGGATCTGGTGAAGAGGGAAAAGTGGGGGTCGGGAGGCTGGGAGGAGTGGAGGCAAGGGAAATTGTCGTTGGGGTGTATTATATGAGAGAAGATTCTATTTCCAATGATAGGTAGATGGATGGATGAATGGATGGATGGATGGATGGATAGATAGATAGATAGATAGCTGATAGATGATTGATATATATATATATATAGATAGATAGATAGATAGATGATAGATAGCTAGATAGCTAGATAGAGAGATGATAGATAGATTAAAAAATGAATAAATAAATAGAAGCAGGGAGGTTCATTGATGAAAAAGAATCCTCTCATTCTAGATTTTAGTAATAGGACAGTATTCTAATTTGAGTTGGTTCACTTTTCATACTAATTACCATATATGATTTAATTTTATTTACATGTGAAATATTATTATACCTGCAAGACATCACAGTAATAAAACTATTTCATTTCTTTAATAATCGCTTTATTAAGTTCTTGATAGGGAATCTGGAAGCAAGGAGTTTCAAGTTTCTTTTCTTTCTATTTTTTTATTTAATTAAAAAAAATTTGTTCATTTTACATACCAATCACTGATTCCCCTCTCATTCCCTCCTCCTGCTTCCCCCAGACTCCTCCTCCCCACCAACACACTCCCCAGCCCCTCCTCCAAAAGGTAAGGCATTGACGGAAATGCCTTTGTTTCTCTTTTGTCGAACAATTTTAGTTTCCATGGGAGTCCCTAAATAAATTATGTTTCTTTCGAAGAGTAACACAATATACAGGAAATCACTGGACTGTAGCTGTGTTCCACCTAATCTTGATTAATTCTTAGACCATTAGTTGTCTGCTGTTTGGAGAATTACTTTTCTCAAATTTTAAATTTGCTCGTGAAGTACTTGTCAACACAGTTATTTTCTTTCCTGAAAACTTTTAGGTGGTGTAGAATTTCATGTATATTCCCCGCCCTCTATTGCTTCAGCCATTCGTCTTGTCTTTGAGCAACCTTAAGGTTTTCCTACGCACCATGTAGGGCACTTGCTATGCCATCCTTCCAACCTAAAATCTATCTGGAAATTTTCAATCCTCAGAATGTGTGGTTTACAAAGCTCTACTTTTACCTCAGATATCTTATTCCTTATGTTCTCAGTATTGGTCATACTGGTATTATGTATTTTTTGTGTAAATTTTATTCTATTTTTGCTAACCTCTCAGATTAGTTTGCATCTCAGTCTCAGAACAAGAGCTGTGTCTGTTTGTTGTTGAAAAAGATGTGTTTGCCCATGACTGGAACTCAGTAAGTATCCAGCAGGTGATTAAAAGATTGAACAAATATAAGAATTTGCTTACAAGAAGACTTGGCTTACTAAACCATAAAGCACCTGGCAGAGCATCACAACAACCACAAAAACACGGTGGATGTTCGCAGGAATCTTCCAGACCCTCTGCAATGTTCAAGTACTCTTAGCATGCACATCTAGAACATATCAGACCGCATGTGGTGGCTTGTGCCTTACACCCAGCACTCTGGTAGCAGATCTCTGTGAGCTTGAGGCCAGCCTGGTTTACATAGCAATTCTAGGCTAGTCAGAGCTACCTGATAAGAACCTGACATAATAATTCGATCTCTTTGGGCCTGGAAAGATAGCTCAGAAGTTCATAGTGTGTACGGACCTTACTGCCTTGCAGAGGACCCCAGGTTGGATCTCACCACCCACATCAGGTGACTAACAACTGCCTATAACTCTAGTTCCAGGGGAGTCTTGACACTTACTTCAGGCCTCTGTCAGCACTTGCACTCAAATGCATGCGTGTGCACACGCGTACACACACACACACACACACACACACACACACACAATTAAAAATAAAATATTTTTTTCATTAAAAGAAAATATCAGAAATAATTCCCACTAAAAACTTTTTAAACAGTACTTAAAGAAAGGCTTCATTTATTAACATTTATTTCCATATATATTTATATATGATTATAAATGTATATATTAAAAACCATCTATTTCTATTCAGACCTGTTATGTATTATACAGCATGAGAGTCGCATTTGGTCCCTCAAGATCTAAACATTGACTTCTTGAGAAGATGCAGTTCCGTAGCTGTACATCTGCTGTAGTTCTTAAACTTGAAGATTTTCACAGCTAGGAAGAAGTCACAAAATTTACAAACATTAATTGAAATGTATAGCCTGATCAAATACTGCAAACCTAACACTTTTCCATTTTCTCCTATTAATTACTCTAGACTTATCCTGAGTACAAAGAGGTAGAGATGCCAAATGCAGAAAGCCTGTACAGTGACTGCCTGCTTTGGATCAGTGTCTTAGGAAAAGCCAGTAACTGCCATCCTGATTGACTGAGAGCATCAGAAAATCCCTGAGGCCTTCTGGTTCAGTTGGGATTGTAATGATAGACTAGCAAGATAAAAGCCTGCCAGAACACTAGCTTCAACTGTATGACAATGCCCTCCCTGAGAAGATACGATGCTGTGTGGATGAATATAGATTGGAAATGTGGATCCTGTCAGCAGCAGTGATTTCACTCAGTAAGCCTATACACTTGGAGGATGCTGTGTCTGCTCAGGGTGAGGACTCCGGCAATGTGTGAAAAATTCCTTTTCGCAGCTGGAAACACTCGGGTGTCTTGTTGTAGAAGTGGGAAGCTGGGGGTCCATCATCATATTGTGGCTGAGGGGAACAGGAATGTAAAAGCACTTCCTTATTAGAGGAGAAAGGGTTTGTCTTGGCCTAATCCTAGGGCAGGAGGGAGGATTCACACAATGCTCAGAAATCAAACCTCTACCTAGGATTCTGGGAGCCCTCTCCAAATGCACCCTGATGCCACAGTAATCAATTTTCCTCTCCTCCACAGGGCTCACACAGTTGTCATCATTTCCTTCATTTCTCTGACTGCATCTCTCCTTTTGACATTCCTGAGAAGAAAATTTACTCTCTCAACGTGCAGAGAGGATGAAATCCTTCTTTTTAAATTCTTCTTCAAATCAGGGACTTGAAAGAAAAACAGAAATTTCAATGCTGTATGGTGAGAGCGATGAAAAACCTTGACTTTGGAATCGGGGAACTGTGACTAGCATCATCCTAGCTAAGAGGTCTTAAGTCTTCGCAACTGAGCATCACATGGATTTAATGATAGAAATAATATAAAATGAGACACATGGAAACCCTCTATAAATATTAAGCAAAGGCACTATTATTACCATGAACACAATGAGAACATCACAGCCACCTTCCAGTTGTATGCATAACTCTTCTATTCTTTACACTTAGTAGAGTATCAGAGTGAAGTAGGTCAATTAATAAGCTTTATTTTCTTACTTTAGAAAGGAGCCAGGCATAGCATAAAAGTTCACCTGAAATTTCTCAGCCTAATGAGAATTCGTACATTTGGAACTTCACCTTAGAGATACAATGAGGGAAGGTCCTTTCTGTGACAGGACTGAAGATGTTCTGACATTTGGAATGAGAATGAAATATTTTTCACTAAAAATTAAACTGTCATTGGACTGGGTACCTGTGGGACAGGTGGAATTCAGTCCTAGCAATTGAACTGTAAGTGTTAGTCCTTCTACAATATAAATGAAATCTTTTGCATTTTATCTTGCCAGTGGAATGGATGGCTTCTTTTCTTGCTGGGGATAACTGAATACTAATATTACATGGACTATTGCTTTCAGTTCAGGCTGATGCATATTTGTTGATAGTATGTGACTATGGTGGCATTCTATCATTACCTAAATTATGTCCGCATTATGGACAGATTTTGTATTTTTTTCCCATTTACTGATTTTTATAAATGAAAAGGTGGCTGAGTTTTGAACTTTGATATTAGTTAGGTCCCAGAGGTTCTCAACCTTTGGGTTGCATCCCCTTTGGCTAAACTCTATCTCCAAAAAATATTTACATTATAATTTGTATAACAGTAAGAGAATTGCAGTTATGAAGTATCATTAAAAATAATTTTATGGTCACTGCAGCATGAAGAACTATACTAAAGGGTTGCAGCATTAAGAAGGTTGAGAACCATTGGTTTAGGAAAAAAGATTCTAAATAACAAGATTTCATTTAGAGAATTGATGAATACTATTTCATCTAGTCACATTTTGGTTTCTGTTTTTTACAGTTTTTTCTTTTATTGAAAATAGATTATTTTCTCCTAAAGTGTATCCTGGTTATAGTTTCCCTTCCCTGTGTTCTCCCAGTTCCTCTCCATCTCCCCTCCTCTCAGGATCCACTCCCTTTCTGTCTCTCACTAGAAAAGAACAGGTACCCCTCTTTGGGTCCTCCTTGTTAGCTAGCTTCTCTAGAGCTGTGGGTTGTAGTCTGGTTTGCTTTACATCTAGTATCCACTTATAAGTGAGTACATACCATGTTTGTCCTTCTGAGTCTGGATTACCTCACTCAGGATAATATTTTCTAGTTCTATCCATTTGCCTGCAAATTTTATGATGTCATTTTTTTTAACTGCTGAGTAGTACTCTATTGTGTATACGTACCACATTTTCTTAATCTATTCTTTGGTTCAGGGGTATCTAGGTTGTTTCCAGGTTCTGTCTATTACAAATAATGCTGCTATGACCACTACCTATGGTGGGACACCTCACACAGCCTTGAGGCAGGGGGAGGAGCTTGGATCTGACTCTACTGAATGTACCAGGCTCTGCTGACTCCCCATGGGAGGCTTTACCTTCTTGTAGGAGGGAATAGGGGGTGGTTTGTGGGCCGAGGCTCGAGGTGAAGGAGGAGGGAAGAGGGGTATCTGTTATTGGTATGTAAAATGAATAAAAAAATTCTTAATTAAAAAAAAGAACATGCTTCTAAGAGATAACAACCAAACAGGACAAACAAACACATTTTGTTCTCATTTTCCTTTGCTTTCTATATCTATTCTTTCTGGGACCTCTAAACCTTTGACAATTTAAAATTAAATATTATAATATCATTTTATATAAATTATGTTTTATATAAGACACTCCAAGTAATTCATTTTAGAACAGTAAAGTGCTTTTCTTTGTCTCCCCATTAAGTAGGTGTGGAAGTCCAAAAGCGGAACGATAACATGTTTGTTTTGAACACACTGTTTGATTCGTTCATTGATTTCTTTGTAAGAGTCTTTTGCTGTTTCACTGTCTGGCCCAAAACTTGCTACATAGAATAGGCTTGTCTTTTACTTACAATGGTCCTCTTACTTTGCTTTTTGGAGTGATACTGTTGAAGGTATGCCTCACCATGTGCAGCCTGAAAGTACTGTTTTACATACTTATATATCACCTATATGTAGATTCTACATACACTAAAACATAACCCTGGGCCACAGGAGAATGCTCTGGAGGACTAAATGTACAGTGCAGATCTAAATTACAATGAAACTTCTTAAATTGCATTGTTTCTATAAAGGAATCTCCCAGGGATCTTTTATGAATGGGTGGATTTGATGTGTTAGGTGTGGGGTAGAGGTTCTACAACTGTAAAGATCTCACAGATGTTGGTGATGCTTGATGGCTGATGACATGTGAAAGGCAAGAACTTAGACCACCCAGGGGAAGTGTATAAGTTGAAAGAGTACACAAGCTACGGGATGATGATGAACACACCAGAAAAAATAACTCAGAAGAGTCAGTTATTTTTGGAAATAATATAATGTGAAAAAACAAAATCAGATGAATAAGAACACCAACAAGAAAAACAGCCATTGAATGAAACCTTCAATAGAACTTGAGCTGGTTGAACAGAGCCAACTGGTGTGAAAAATCAAAGCCTGGAAAAAAAGAAGTGAAGCCCCTGTATAGTGAGTCACTAAAAGATCACAAGTCCTGATTCAGTCTTCTGCTAGTCTTTCTCAAATAAATGGATGGTGACTATTTTCTCATTCTAGTTAACATGTATTGTTGAGTACACATCTAATTTTTTTTAATAATAACCGGTGTTTAATATTTTTCTATACAGGCAGTGCTCTCACTGCCCCATCTAAAAAATTCCTGCTTACATGATTACAAAATATTTTTCATGTTTTTTTTTCTAAACATGTCATAGTTTGGGTATCTTTTCTTTTTAGTCTATCCTTCATTTGGCATTTCTGGATTTGTGCTAAGTATCCATTTCATACAACTCAGTGAGAATAATTTTAAAACACCATGACAATAGGAAAGCTACTTGAATAATACTTTCACAATGAAACAATAAAGGCAAGTAAGGTGTTCAGCAGCCTCATTCATGAAACATATAAACTAAAATCACAATAGGCTGTCCATTGGTGTTTTTCATGTTCAGAGAGCCTCATTTATGGAACATGCAAACTTAAACCACAACAGGCTGTCCATTGGTGTGTTCCATGTTCAGAACTTGTAACATTAAACCAGAGCCCCAAAACTAGGCAAAGAACTACATGCAACTATGGAATGTTAAGAGCAGCACAATTAGTCTTCTCTAGGGAAGAGCTCTCACGTTGATTATTCAAAGCCAAGTGGTCAACTCTGAAAACATATATTTACCAATAATGTTATATGGACTTAGCAGGTTATGTTTATATACTTAGGCACATTATGTATCTAACTCTGTCTTTATCTCTATTAATCTACATCTCTATATCCAACAATTAAAGAAATAGAAGGCATAGATTTGAGAGAGAGCAAGGGAGTACATGGGAAGGGTTGGAGTAAGGAAAGGGAAGAAGAAATGATGTAACCATATTTTAATTGCAAAAAATTAATTAAAACATAACAGGATATGTTCTTACATATATGCTAGATACATCAAAATTAAAATGTTTGAAGGCATCAAGTACTGGTAAGAATCAGACTAACCAGTAATGGGTGATGTTACTCTGTATGCTGTGAATGTGCTGCTCTGATTGATTGATAAATAAAATGCTAATTGGCCAGTAGCCAGGCAGAAAGTATAAATGTGATAAGCAGACAAGGAGAATTTTGAGAAGAGAAAGGCTGAGTCAGGAGTCGTCAGCCAGAGACAGAGGATGCAAAATATGAAGGCAGAACTGAAAAAAGGTACCAAGCCACATGACTAACCATAGATAACAATTATGGGTTAATTTAAATGTAAGAATTAGTCAATAATAAGCCTGAGCTAATGGCCAAGCAGTTATAATTAATATAAGCTTCTGAGTGATTATTTTATAAAAGGCTGTGGGACTATGGGTGAGAGATTTGTGCTGATCATGGGCCAAGTGGGACACAGAAAAACTTCTGGCTACAAACCAGAGCTTCTATACTTTGTATTTGGAATGTGTCGAAAAATGTCATAAGCTTCTTACAGAGTTGAACAGCTGAACACACATCTCCCCATTTTGCAATTACATTCCTAGACGTTTATTCAAGAGAAACCAAAGCATCTTCAGAAAGGAATTTATTCAAGACTCCTCACAGCAAATTTACTAACATTCATCTCAAACTGTGGATAAAACAAACACACTTAAGGAAGATAATGGACTGACATATTGAAGTACTTTGTTAAAATGGGACACACCCAGCAGTGAAAAAAATTAATTCCTGCTATACATAAAACTTGGAGGAACGTGAAAAACATTACACTGACTGAAACGCATAAGAAGCAGAAGAATACACATGTGAGATTACATTTACTTGGCCTTCTACAGGAGGAAAATGCAACAGACACCTAGTCGGCCTTCCTTGAGGCAATAAAGTTCATTTTTTTGTTTTTGTTTTTGTTTTTATAACCTCAACATTGCATATATATACATACACACACACACACACACACACACACATACACACACACACACACACACACACACACACACACACACACACACATATATATATATATACCCACTAACCAACTGCACTGCTGGATAAGGCTAATTCTTTTTCTTATAGGATGAGATGGAACGTTCTAGAATTATGTACCTATAGAATGTCTGTATTATTATATTTTATGGAGTGTTCACATTTCTGCTTATGCTACATGTTTCTCTTGTGTACATAAGTTCTGCCTAAATTTTGAGAATGGTAAAAGACAGAAAAGGGATCATCATTCACACACAAAGCAATATTTCAATAGGGCTGTGGGTCAGACTCTTATTTCAGAGAATGAAGAAAAAAGGAAATGCTCCATAATCTTTTGAAAATAAAATAAAAACATGGCATAAAATTGAACATGCTCTTTAATTTAAGAAAGATTTGACTAAATATTCAACACAATAAGAAGAATTAATAAAAGAAGATGAAATAACATGAGTTAGATCAAGAATAACCTAAAAGTAAACAGCCATGCTCTTGACTAAGACACATCCACAGCCACCCAACTAAGCACTTGAATCCTTATAAATTGAAGCAAAAATCACTTTGGGACCCTCATTTCTGTTTGTGGACTTTTGTTTGTTTCCTGAATTTTTGGTTTTGGTTTTGACCTATAAAATTCTAGTCCATAATATTACTGTTAAAAGTCAAGTACATATCCTGTTAAAATTATTTTAAGGGGTTTAAATATTATCAGCAAAATTTATTATATTTTCCATTTTTTTCTTTTATTTTCATACAAGGTTTCTCTGTGTATCCCTAGCCGTCCTGGAACTCACTCTATAGACTAGGCTAGCCTCAACTCAGAGATCTGCCTGCCTCTGCCTCCCCAGTGCTGGGATTAAAGGTGTGCACCACCACCACTGCCCAGCTACTCTCTTTCCCTATTTATTCAAAGAAGCACGGGTTAGATGTTGAGAGGATTTTAGGGAAAAAAGTGTTATTTATACTCACAAATACAAATGTCATGGAATCTTAAAGTTAACTAGGGATGAAACCATTTAGATCCCCTTGGTATTTCACTCTCCTGGTCATGAGCCAGCAGCAGTTTCAGTTCCTAGAGTTTGAGTCTTGTAACAGAGGTTTCCCACAGTGTTTGCTTTTCACATCCCCTTATCTAAAACAAAAGTTTCTCAAGAGCTTCCGCATTTTAAAATGAAATGTTACCTAAAATATTCTGCCATTAAGGATTTTATGAAAGCTCCGAGGCTAGTGCCAAAGCTTTGGTGCAACAAAATCAGAAACCAAAATTTATGATGCAAGATTGGCAGGGGTTAAGGTGATCCTGCATAGGAAGGAAATTTAACTGCTTCTGCATATGAGATAAACAGTAAGAACGCCATTTAGACTCTATATTTAGTTACACGGTTGGTGACACTTTTGAAATCTGAGCCATGCTGAGGTCTTCTAGAATGAGGCAAATGTAGGAAAGCCATTTGCTAATATTGTTAGGGAGTACATATTTTAGCCTATGACATGTTTCATTTGCTAGTTGTTCACGACTCTTCAGTGAGCTCCAAGAGTTTATAAGGCAGGATGCTGATTCTTTTCCTTAATTTTCTGAATTTTAAGAAGTCAAACATGTTGTACTTGGTACAAATATTATACATTTCTTCATTGTCACCCAGCAAATAGTATTGTGGATTTGGAAGAGATGTGAACCCTACGAAGAGATTAATGCACAGCAGAAAAATATAGGGGTTTGTATGCTCCTGAAAATAAAAGCCGATTTCTCCTAGGAGGTTTTCCTTGAAAGTGTGAACTGGCAATTTTAACAAAAATTTACAAAACTGTTTGAAAGTAGTGGATCTATGAAAACATGATGTTCAGACGTTCCCTAGTTTCTGTTTCTCAAATTAGTCGTGTTCACTATACATGATACATAATAAGACTAATGCCTATCTTTCAAGTTTACTATGAGGAATGAGTAAGTTGATAGAAAAAAAAAATGTTTGGAATGGTGCTTTCCAGTAACATGCAGCTAGTAAATATGACCCATCACTACTGGAATGAAACAAATGATATTTTATTCTAATAGTGGCTTTATCTAATTGAAACCTCTCTCTCTCTCTCTCTCTCTCTCTCTCTCTCTCTCTC
>CABHPR010135514.1:41074-55379 GCA_902168415.1 Peromyscus melanophrys | reverse complement strand
ATTGACCAATAAGCAACATGTTTGACATACAGATCATCCCACAGCACCTCATATCGATAGCCAGCAAAAAGAGGGAAAAAAGCACAGATAACCCAGAAGTCAGTCAACTCTTAGCTTTGGGATTTTAAAAGAGGCCTTGGGACTTCATCAGCCGAAGGAATGACATCCAAACAGTCCGGAGGTACTGAGGCACAGCTCAATTACACCGCATTGCTAGTAAGCAGCAGACACTAAAGTGCTACAAACACAGGTCAAAGTTCAAAACCCACCCAGGTCAACAGCTGAGGGGGCACCAGCCACAGTGCAGGGGCTACACAACAGCCCTGGTTACCTGTACATTTTCCACAAGACACATCCATCTATAGCCCAGATCTGGCTCAGCCCACTATGTTCTCTGGTACAGGTGGCCCTGTTTCTTTAAATCTGGAAGAGGGAAGAGAAAGCATTTGGAGCCAACACTGAAATGGAGTGAGCTCCAGGACTATCCATGAACTGGAGAAGATGGAACAGTAATAACCTAGCAACAACAAAAGGTTTGATTCACACATAAGGGAAAGCAAGAACCTAGCAGAGGACAAGGGAATGAGTATCACATGCTCCGATGGGACGAGGAAGTGGCCCATGTGGGGAAAACAGAATAGGGATGATAAGTTGTTGATCAGGGATGTTCATGTCTGTCCATATGGTTTGCCTCAGGAAGGCTTGTCTTATGTGCTGGTAGCTGAACTCATGGGCCCAGGTATATTCTTTTGTTGTGCCCATGTCCCGAGACCCCTGAGCAAGACCACCACAGAGTCGATATCCAATGCAAAACACACAGGGGTTTGCTAATAACAAGCAAGCCCAGGCTTGGTTCATGTCCAACACTCCGAAACAGCAGGTGGAGGACAGCCCTGAGCTCTTAGAATGAGGGTTTTTTAAGGGAAAAATGGCAAGCAGGGTGGTACAAGCCTTGGGGTCACAAGATTGAGTGAGGGTCTGTAACCTTTGAATTTACTGGTTGGGGGTTACAATTATCATTTGGGGGCAGGACTGGACAAGTCTTAGGCTCTGTCCTTGAGCTTCCATGGAGGCTGGCTGGCCTAACATGTACTGACTGTGGAGCCTGACTCAGTGACCCAGGTTCTGTCTACTACTACTCATGCATGTAGCTCTAAGTTGGTGAGGGGTCCCAGACAGTAAACAATTGATTGAACCTTGAGCAGTCAGAGTAGGTGCAGAAAGGGGGTTACTGCAAGGACTGTGTCATAGCCCTCCCAGAAACTGCTTGCTCAAGTCTCAGGAAACTGAAATTGAGGCCTGATATCTGAGAGAAGACTGAGCGGCATGTTATGGCGTCTGCTTGGTTCTTTCATTTTTTGCACACTAACATGTTCGCCAAGATGCCTTACCTCCTGTAACCCTCCTCTTGTAATTTACCTTTTTTCCCTTCGGCAGTTCTAGGGATGGGACACAGGGCCTCACACCTGCAAAGGGAAGTTTAGTACCACCTGGTGACACTCCAGCCCAACTATATAAACTATATATAAGACACAAAAATTCTTTTTTTTTTTTTTGAGACAATGTGTCTCTGCTCTCTGTAGCCCTGGCTACTCACTCTGTAGACCAGGCTGGCCTGGAACTTGCAGAGATCTGCCTGCTTCTGGCAACCCGGTACTGCAGTTAAAGGTGTGCACCACCATGCTCAGGTTTTGCTTTTTTGAGAGAGTACCGTGACAGGCTAGCCTAGAATAACTACCTACCCAAGGACGACATTGAGTCTCTGCCTCCACCTCTAGTCCAGAGATTCCAGGTGTGCCCCACACCAGTCAACTCTCTCTCTCCTCTCTCTCTCCTCTCTCTCTCTCTCTCTCTCTCTCTCTCTCTCTCTCTCTCTCTCTCTCTCTCTCTCTCTCTCTCTGAAACAAAGTATCTCTAAGTAGTCCTGACTGTCCTGGAATTACCTATGTAGACCAGGCTGGCTAGGTATAATTGCTACAGACTATTGAGAAATAACTCTAATGTCTATATAGCTCTTTAAAATTTTCTGGAAGGTTCAATAAACTTGTAGTCATTCACTGTGTCTGAAAGCCTGCACATCACCACAGAAGATGCTCTGCTGTTTATGCTCAGAAATTCATCATTGGTTATCTTTGGTATCATTTATTATTACTGAGCAAGAACAGTCTACAGAAATGTGACAGATGTTTATTTCTGCGCGCTAGGTTTATATCTTTTTGCTTGGTCTATTAATTTATTACTTCACATTGCTTTTTAAAGCCTTTAAATATTACTTTCCCTGGCATTCAACCCAGGCATATAGAGATTTCTTTTCTTTTTTGTTTTGTTGTTGTTGTTGTTTGTTTGTTTGTTTGTTTGTTTGTTTGGAACAGCATCTTACTGTGCAGTCCAGGCTGGACTGGAACGTGCTATGTAAACTAGAGTAGCCTTGAACTTGCAGAGACCTGACTGCTTCTGTCTCCTAAATACTGGGATTATGGACATACACCACCACACACTTTTTTGTCTTTTGTTTTTTTTAAAGATAAGGTCTCACATAGCCCAAGCTGGTCTCAAATTTGTTGTGTATTCAAGGATGACCTTGTCCTGATGCTCCTGCCTTGACTTCCAAAATCGTGGGATTATAGGTGTGTGCTATCATACCTAGTCTCTTTTTTATAAAAATTGTATTTTATTTTGAGTGCCTGTGTGTACTCACACATGCACATGTATATTCATGTGCCACAGCACATGTGAAGGTCAGAGAATACCTTGCAGAGGTTGGTTTTCTCCTCCTACCTAGTGGGTACTGGGGTCATCAGGCCTGGCTGCAAGTGCCTTTACTCTGAGACATCTCATCAGTCTTGTTTTTCTATAACAGAAAAGAAGGGTTGGGAATTAAAACAATACCTTAAATCTACAAGAACCTTTACTGGTAGACTAAAAACATTTTGTTATATTTTAAGATTTATTTTTATTGTGGCTAAAGAGACAGCTTAGAGGTTAAGACCACTTGCTGCTTTTACAGAGGACCCAACTTCAGTTTCCAGACATTTAGAAAACAAATTTGAACTATAGCAACCCTTTGAATTTACTTTAAACATTTTAAATCTCTTAACTGTGTTTTTAATACTAAACAACAAAAATATCTTTTCTATTGATGTCCAAGTTGATGTCCAAGATGATGTGGGTCACATAGCAATCTACAGTCTAACATTCTAACATAGAATTAAGACACCTGGTTTAAGGAACCCATTTTTCCTTTCATGCCAGTAAGGTAATTATCATTTAAAAATGTTATTTTTTTCATACCTGATCAGATGAAAGGCATTTGTTAGTCTTACAAGTTAGTTTAGATTGAATGGTCATGCTGTTAGGTCTCTCCTGTTCAAATCTAATCTTTATCAATCTTTATGGTATCCATAGTTTTTCTTCTCCTGTGGAAACAAAAGCAAAACCTCTTCCCCAACATAACACATATCCTGGTTTCCATTCTGAGGTCAACACATCTTTAAAAATATATGGGCTGACTTAATTCCGTAGTTTTTCAATGTCTCTCTGCAGCTGTCGTTCCTTTTTCATTAGCATTTAGAAAATGTAAAGTCAATCAAGTATTGTGTAATATATCTCTGGGGGTCTTTAGTACCCATTCTATTTATTAAGCATATTCTTCTAGAGTTCGATTAGATCTTTCCATAACTGCTTGCCCTGTAGGATTGTGTGGTATACCTATAATATGCTTTGTGTTGTAATAAGCAAAAAGCTGTTTCATTTTACCAGAGACATATGCTGGAGCATTGTCAGTCTTAATTTGTACAGGTATACCCATGATGGTCATAACTTCTAATAAATGTGTAATTACAGAATCAAACTTTTCAGAACTCAAAGCAATTGCCCATTGAAATACTGAATATGTTTCTATGATGTTGTGCACATGCTTTATTTCCCAAACTCTGCAAAATGAAACACATCCATTTGCCAAATTTAATTTCTTTGAGTACCTTTTGGGTTACTTCCTGAAGGTAATAGAGTTTGGTTATACAAAGAAGAATAGGACATTTCCTTATAATTTCCTTGGCTTGTTGCCAAGTTATAGGAAATCTTTCTTCAAACCTTTGCTATTAACTTGGAGTTTCTTATAAAATTCTGAGGCTTCTAACACATTTCCTATCAATAGCTGATCAATTTCATCATTACCTTGTGCTAGAGGGCCTGGTAGACCCATATGGAATCTGATATGTATTACATAAAATGGATGATTTCTATTTCTGATTACTTGTTATAATTGAATAAATAAAGTTAATTCTGAATCATGTGGAATAAGTTCAGAGTCCTCTCAAGTGGCAGGCAACTGTTGCTCATGGAGAGGCCCAGGTGGTGACTGCAGTGGTGCTAGCTGGTGTGACTTCTTTATATGGTCATACCACATGTTGCAGTGCCAAAATGTTGTTTTATCATCAGCACAGTGATTACACCTAAATCTACTGCTGTTTCAGCTACTGACTGCAGTCCACCAACACTGCCCTGCTGCGGCTCAGGCCAGGGCCTGGTAGGACACATAAGTCCCATCAGAACCACCTCTTGCCACTGCCACCAAATGTAGTTTTTAACTAAATCTCTATTGTTCTATTTACCAATAAAGACTCAGAGTCAGAGGCGGGGTGAAACCTGCTAGCTCAGAGAGGTTGAGGAGCAACTAGCTGACCTTCCTTTTTTGCTGGTGTCTCAGAAAGAGAGTATCCTTCCACGGTGCCAAACCAAAAAGACCACCACAAGAAAAGTCCCTCCCTACTACTTCCTGTGCATCTCTTTATCTGTCTTTCAGACTCCCTCTGACTCTCTATGACTACTTTCTGTCAACTAGTTGCTGGATTCGCCTCCTAACCCAAGGTTGATTATATTTAATTAACACAGTCTTGGGTTTCACAGTGTGATCTAATATCCCACAAAAGGTACTTGTTGCACAAGCCTTGTGACTTTTAAAAATATTTGTTTTATTTTTTAAATTATGTATCTCTCTGTGTGGATATTTGAAACTGAGTGCAAGTGCCCATGGAGTCCAGAAGTGGGTTCCAGATCTTCTGGAGCTGGAGTTGCAGATGGTTGTAAGCGCTGGAGAGTGGTGGTGCACGCCTTTAATCCTAGCACTAGGGAGGCAGAGGTAGGTGGATCTCAGGGCCAGCCTGTTCTACAAAATGAGTTCCAGAACAGCCAGAGCTGTTATACAGAGAAACCCTGTCTTGAAAAAACAAAAACAAAAGCAGATAATTGTGAGCTGCATAGTATGAATGCTGGGAACTAAATTCAGATCCTCTGGAAGAGCAGCAAGTGCTCTTAACTTGAGCCAGCTTTCCAGCCCAAACAAACTAACAGTAGTATGTATGTATATACATATTTATTTTATGTGTTTTGTCTGCCTATATGACTGTGAAACATATGCATACCTGGTATCCTCAGAGTCCAGAAGAAGGTGTCAGGTCCTCTGTAGTGGGTAGCTGCTCCAGCTTTGACCTTGAAGCACTGCCCCAGTGATGCAGCCAGTAACTGCCATGCCTGCCTATGACCTGTCCTTGGGGCGTGGCTGAGACAGGAGCCCTTAAGACCTGAGATCCATACGTACCAGCCCTCTTGGTTTCTCGTGATCCTGGATGCTGGATCACAGACCAAGTCAGAGTTCTCCAGAGAACCACGCTGGACTGCACCTCACCTCTCCTGGGTCCTGTAACCGACCCCTTTACTGGTTGTAAGTTACCTCAAAATAAACCTCCTTTTAACTACCAGATAAACTACGTGGAGTTGCCTTGTTAAATCCCTGCTTTAGTCCTCTAAAAAGAGCAGCCAGTGCTCTTAACTATTGAGCTATTTCTCCAGCTCCCTCCCCACCTTGTGACTTTAGTTCCATCCCTGGAACCCACATAAAGATGGAAGACAAGAACCAGCTCCACAGAGTTGTCCTCTGACATCCACATGTATGCCATGACACTGTGAGTGTCCCCCACCAGTCATGCACCCATGACAATAATAATAACTAATAAAAAATTAATTTGACAGAGTCAGATGGCTTGCCTCCAGACCTGATGGGCAGAATCCACATGGTGAAAGGAAAGGACAGACTCTGGAAAGTTGTCCTCTGACCTCTACACATGCATCTGTGTCCATGTGCAAACATACACACATACAAGTTTAAAAAAATGAAACATTAAAAAAGAATGAGTAGTGGGCATAGGTGGAATACAACTTTAATCCCAGCACTCAAGAGGCAGAGGCAGGTGGATCTCCAAGTTTGAGGTCAGCCTGGTCTATATAGTAAGTTCCAGGATAGTATGGTTATATAGAGAGACCCTTTCCCAAAACAAAACAAAATAACAAAAATAAATAAATAAATCTTTTTTGTAAAGTCACTTAAGAACAACTTCAATCCACTTGGTTCAGCTGTATGGTATACATGGCAGAACAGAATGTGAGCCATCACTTGAAAGAAACCATTAAGCAATGAAAAAATGAAGCCATTGTGTCTTAATTCAAAATAAAGGCCTATGTCTTGTATTTTCAATAAGAACCATTAGGAAAGATTACAGAGTGTAAATGTCATTATCCTTCCATTTTTTTCCAGAATAAGCATCACCAATAACACAAACAGCTAGCTACTTGCCACACTTAATTCAGATTCATGTATGTTTTCATACCTATTAAGTCATATGATGTCAAATTTTTTGTTTTGTTTTTTGTTTTCTTTATTTTTAGAAACAGGATTTCTCGTGTAACAGCTCTGGCTGTCCGAGAACCTGCTCTGTAGACCACGTTGGCCTGGAACTCACAGAGATCCACCTGCCTCTGCCCCCCAAGTTCTGGGATTAAAGGCATGCACCACCACCACCTGGCTATGATGTCAAAATTTAAGATACACATTCTACAAGGAAAATTTAAACTAAAAAGTGAAGCAAGTAATGTTGCTTGCATTTCACTTTTCTTTTTTTTCTTTCTTTTTGTTTTGTTTTGTTTTGTTTTGTTTTTCGAGACAGGGTTTCTCCGTGTAATTTTGTTGCCTGTCCTGGATCTCACTCTGTAGACCAGGCTGGCCTCAAACTCACAGAGATCCACCTGGCTCTGCCTCCTGAGTGCTAAGATTAAAGGCATGTGCCACCACCGCCCAGATGCACTTCACTTTTCATACAAAATAGCAAGCTTCCTGGCCCATGGCTCAGAGAAATAAGACACTGATGAATACAGGTGTTATAGAGTATACAGAGAGAAGTGTTCATCATGGTGAGGAAGTGGCAGTATTCAGATGTGGCAGAGACTTAACCAAGTGTTTGTCCATGGCAGAGAAAATCAGTCACACCCAGTCATTTGCTAAAAACCATCATCAAACATGATGAGAATCTCAGCCCCAAAGGGGTTGTCATTTAACAGGGACTAAGGCTCAGTCCCCAGCATTTATAGAGCCCATAACATGCCCATTCCAACCATTTATAACTGAAAAGGGAAAGTAGCCAAATTCTCTTGTTTGGGGAAAATCACCTAGCTGCTTGGCTGAATGTCTAGCTTTAGGATATATAGGTTTTCTGGTCCTATGGAATAGATATGGGAAAAACAAGTGACATATGATGTCAGGGATCCCCAAAAGGACACTTTCTTTTTATTATTATTATTGGTGTGTTTGCTCATGGGTGGAAATCTGAAGTCAACCTGTGAGAGTCAATTCTTTCCTTCTACCATGTGGATCTCAGAAATCAAACTCAGGACATCATTCAAACTTGGCAAGCAAGTATTTTTAAAAATTTAACTTGTTATTGTGTGAATGTGTGTGAGATAGAGTGGGGTGGAGGGGAAGGCTCAGGTGCCATAGTGCACATGTGGCAATCAAAGGAAACTTTCAATTGTTGTATCTTCCATCTTGAATTGGGCTCCAGTGATTGCCAGGTTTACACAGCCATTGCCTTTACCACTAAAGAATTCTATGCAGCTGTAAGCTAGTGGGTATCACTCACACCTATTTTGCATACATTACAGACATATGTGAACAAGGGTTGTTCAATGATCCAGGATATTGAGATTCTACCCAACCCTTAGAGACCAGCATGATGGTTAGAGTCAGAGAGAGGCCTGAGGGATGTGTGCAAATGTAGCCAGAGAATGAAAGCCATCCCCAGGGTGCGGCGAACACCTCGACCGGTGAGGAAGAACGACCACCATGCGAGGATTCTTCTCAGATCACACTTTATTGGAGCACCTCTTGGTTAAGGGAGAGCTGGAGATGAGGGGCCCGGAGCGCTACTAGGCAGCTGCTTATATGGGGCTTTGAGTAGACCGGTCAGTCTATGATTGGATCCCGCCAGAATGCGAGCAGGGAGAGCCACGGGATAGGCTGAGGACATAAGGCTGTGACAACGTGACCTGTGCATGCGCAGACCTTGGCACGAGTGACTCAGGATTATAACCATATATGGAGTTGTTTACTACTGGGCTGCCAGGGGCCAGCGCCATCTTGTAATGGCGGCTCCCTGCACCAGGGAACAATAGAATTCCCTGGACCTGTAGCCAGAAGCTGCTGAAGGAGAGGGTTTGTAGAGCTGTCTGCAGACCAAGGCAGGAGACAAAAAGGGACTAGTCCTGGCTTAGAACCAACCAGAGCAAAAAGTAATAGAGACAGTAATTCCACCATCCTCAGTGAACCAGTCAACATACTGCAGTTGCCATCAAACGCCTAACCTGTGCTGAACACCTCAGGTTCAAATGTGAAAAGTACAATCTCAATCCTGTAGGCCAGGCAGATATGCAAATGGGGAATGATCATGCATTGTGGGAAATCCACAACAGGTTACAATGGTCTGCCAGGCTTGGAGGGAGGGGCAGATGAACAAAGATTCAGTGAAGGAAGAGATGGAAAGTAGACAGAACCATCTTTTATTGGATCTATACCACAAAGGTTTCTCAGTGGGAGTGTGTGGGGGGGGGGTCTGAAAATATCATGGCCAACAGAGTGTCAATCTGTATGAGGCAAGAAGGAAGTCCAGCTCAACATGACTCAGTAGCCGATGTGGGTTCAAACTTCAAGAGTCTGACACTAGGAAGTTTATTTTAGGCATTTTAAAACAATGATTTCTTTTTATTTTCAATGAATTGGTGTTTTGCCTGCATGCCTGTCTGTGTGAGGGTGCTGGGAATTGAACCTAGTTCTCTCAAAGAGCAGCCAGTGCTCGTAACCACTGAGCCATATCTCCAGCCCCTATTTTAGGCATTTTAATCATAGTATAATTTGGGAAAAAGTTTCCTGGTATAACACAATCCTGTATGCACAATAAAGCTTAAGGCATAATTACATTGAAACTCTTTTCAAAGTACATGTCACTCATCCATGAAGATGGGTTCTGTGGAGGATCTGGTGTGGTCTCAGTCATACAGATAGCACAGAGGTCACCTAGGCTATTATCCACCTCTGGTCCTGTATAAGAGTATAGGGGAGCTAGATTCAGTTTCAGTCATACAGATACTACAAAGGTCACCAGACTGTTAACCATACCCATCCCAGCCTTCTGGGCAGAAAACAGATTATAAATTTCTTCCTTTAAAGAGACAACCCTACACGTTTACCATTCCTGGTTTCTCTAGTGCTTATCTGTGAGCACAAGGAGCTCGTGCCCTCTACAAGTTACCTCTCTTCTATGCATTTGGCTAGCTGATGCTCACATTTCTTCATGTTTATCTTTAAACTTAAAGGCTGTTATCTTTAAATTTCAGATTTCCCTTTTTGTTTTCAGGCTGCTGATTATATTGAAAGAAATTTTTTCTATAGTTTTGGTCACATTTGTGTCAATTTAATCCCTTCAGATTCTAAGATATGCTGAGTAAACTCTGATACTTGGGAAACAGAAGTGGAGAATCTCTGCTACATAGTTGCAAGGCAGCCTGGGCTACATTAGAGCCTGTCTCAAAAAGAAAAAAATTCAGGAACAGAAACCCTTTAGCTTTTTAACTCTCGGAAGGAAGATGAACCATTGCAGAATATTAGAGCTGGGTGGTGGACCCCAGAGACCAAAACAGTAAAGAGCCAAAAGAGTAAAAAAACAACAACTACATTTTGGCCTACCAATGGGAGGCTCTCAAACATCCACCTAGGTAGGGCCTGAGAAAGCTGACCAAATAAAATAAAATAAATAGCTGCTTTAAGAAACTGGTTATAGCAGAGCACTTAAACAGCTTTTTTTTTACATACTAAATAGAAACAAAAAAACTAAGTAAAAACACCTGCCACAGTGCAGGGCACTAGCATTCCACAGGTGGGGGCTGAATGCAGTTCCTGATCAAATGCACCTCTGACTAGACTTCAAGCTTTAGGCTCATCTCTCATGGACCTAAAAGTGGGAGAAGCCAGCCACCAAAGCCTCTCAGAGGACCCAGCTGTAGCTTAGCAGTTTAAAGTTTGCTCACATGGTCAAAAAAGACTAAAGGTACACAGTGAAAGAGGTCCATATGGAAAAAACCTCTAAACAGGTTCCAGTGTGTTTAACAATGGCTTAAGGAAGAAAAGAAAATGGGTATAGACAATTGTAGAAAGAAAGAAATAGTTTAAAAATAATAGTATCTTTAAAGAAAGAGTAAAAGTAATTTAAAATAAAAAATCCTCATAAGATGGGAAATACACAGGGAGTCTGGATCCTGTATGTTATTGTGTTGATTTCAATTTTTTTTTTATTGTTGATAAGCAAATACAGCTGCTAAGACACATGGGATTGAAAGGACAGCTGAAATAAACCAATCTAGATATTTTAAGAATGCCTTAACTTAAAATGGAAGTCAAAAATGCTTTGGAAAAGAAGTTTTGCTTTTGTTTCCACAGGAAACAAGAGGCTGTGGATTTGTTCTAGGTTAATATGGATCAGATTTGATCAAGGGAGACCTCCTGAATCTTGACAGGTGATAAATATCAACAAAGGTTACTGCTGATCTTCCCAGAACTTGGCCATTCTCTCAAATTTTCTCCGGGACCCTTAAAGATGTCTTTGATCACAGACAGCAGGAAGCAGTCTGGAGAACATGACGCCCACATTCCCAAGTGATGGGATGGGTGGTCTTTGGTTATTGGTGGGTTATGGATGTTTGTTATCATTTAGGGGAATATAGGAATATAGGATAAAAAGACAACCATTAATCTCAGATATTTTGCATTGGCATGGGTTTTGGTATATTGATACAAATTTAAAGTTATTTTTGTTATACTGAATGCATGATTCTACTCTTGTTTAGGGTATTGTGCTTATGCTGCTCATTTAAAAAATGCAATGTGTAATTAATAAATGAGGTTAGTAGTTAACCTATAATAATCAAGCTTGTAATCACATTAGGTATATTTTTCAAGGTTAAACAGGTATATTTTAGACAGATGATTTTCAACACTTCAAAAATCTACAGAATATGGCATTTAAGATGTTTAATAACCTAAAGTTTTTCATGACAGTGAAAGACATCTGCTCCTGGAAGCACCAATTTACTTCATAAAAGGATGATGGGCATCGAAGAAACTCCATACAGAGTTTACTTTTACTGTGACAAGGATAGCCACTAGGCAAAGAAACTGCTCTTGCCTTTGACTGCTGACAGCATAGTAAGACTGGACAAGCAGGGACATAGGAAAAAGACAGTTGAACTTTGCCAAGACAAGGCAGGACAATCCTTCAAAATGACTGCTTCATGGAAGAGTCTGCCAGACATTCTGCAAGACACAGAGGAAAGTGACTAATGAACTTTGCCTTCAAATTTACTGCTTCACTAAAAAGTCAGATATTTTAGGCCTGTAGGCTGAAGATGGATGCCCCAACATTGCAGAGGAACTTTGGGTGACTGTTCAGACAGTCAGATGTCTCTGTCATTTCTAGAATTTTGGAAGTTGCTTGCAATACACTTCCTGTTTACTCAGGTAATACTACACTCTTCTTTGATGGAGTTAAAAACTAAATAATTAGAGTTTCAGTTTTCCTTAGTTATGATAGAAAGTAAATTAGGTATAAAACTTTGGAGTCACTAAGATGGGATGAATGGTGGAATGTTTTCTCTAAATTTGCTAAATACAATGGACTGAATATTGTAACTATAATTCTTACTTGATAACTGTTTTTATTGTATATAGTTTCACTGTATTAAGTTAAAATTTTTCATTTTTATTTAGACAAAAAGGGGGAAATATTATAGAATATTAAGGATGTGTTACATTTGTTTATGCTGTGGAACATTTGTTTAATGATGTAAAGATGTGTTGCATTCTTTTATGTTGCATTTGTTTAACTCTGTAAAGCTGTGTTACTTTGCCTGTCTAAAACACCTGACTGGTCTAATAATGAATTGAATGGCCAATAGCAGGGCTGGAGAAAGGAAAGGCAGGGCTGGCAGGCAGAGAGAATAAATAGGAGAAAAAAGCAAGAGAGATGGAGAAGCAAGAGATAGAGTTGGACTCCAGGAGTCAGCCACCCAACTACACAGCAAGCCACAGAGTACAAAATAAAGAAAGGTGTATCAGATAAAGATAAAAAGCCCAGAGGCAGAAGGTAGACAAGATAATTTGAGTTAAGAAAAGCTGGCTAGAAATAAGCCAAGCTAAGGCCAGGCATTATAAGAAAGAATAACCCACATGTGATTTATTTGAGAGCTGGGTGGCAGGCCCCCAAGACCAAAAGAGTAAAGAGCCAAAAGATTAAAAAAAAAAAAAAAAAAAAACCAACAACAATGAACCTAATTGTAAATGAAAGCTGCCTCCTGGGTATGTCAAGTATGTTCTAGACATAATGTGTTTTGGCGAACACTATAGAAATGTATATAAAATTCAAATGAGCTAGAAGTAAATGGCCTGTGTAGAAAAAAATAGTAATTTTTTTCATAGATCCAAATCAATCATGAAGGATGATGGTCTTTAAAAGGAAAACAGTAATCAAGGCAGTCAGAAGGGCATATGACTTAGGAACTGTACCTTGGGTCATCTATGCCTATAGAAGAGATACATTTAATTTGGTCCAGTGCAGTTACATAGTTAATATGAAGGCCCTATTTAGATACACTCCAAAGGCAGAAGTTAATTTTCTTTAACTCTAGATTTTAATGTAAAGGAAATGGGGAAGAAAATTTCCCTCCTCAAATGGTTAAAAACAAAAGTAACAATTGTTGGTGAAGTACTAGAATGTTAAAGTGTTTTCTTCTTTACACTGTAACCATAACTTTTAGTAACTGTGTTTCTTAGTGTCACTTTGCAGCTCTGATTGACCTAGAACTCACAATGCAGAGCAGACTGGCCTTGGACTCAGAGATCTGACTAGCACACCTGACCTTTCTCAGAGATTTTTGTTTAAATTTATTTTTATTTTATCTGTATGAGTGTGTTGAGTGCATGTTTGGTGCCTGAGGAGCCAAGGGTGTTGAATCTCCTGGAACTGGAGTTATAAGAGGTTGTGAGCTGCCATGTGGGAGCTAGGAACCAACCCCACTGTCATCCTCTGCAAGAGCAGACAATGCTCTTAACCAATGAGCCTCTTCTCTAGGCCCTCCTTTTCTTTTCTTCTCTTTTCTAAATTGGCTTTTGTTTTGGTTTTGCTTTGTCTTTCAGACAGGGGCTCATGTAGCCCAAGGTAGCCTTGAACTTGCTGAGGATGACTTTGAGCTCCTGGTCATCCTGCCTGTGTCTCCCTGCTGTTAAGACAGGAATGAGCCACCACACCAGCCAAGTATCTCTAATTTCTTTATACGATTTCTTCTGCTACAGACCAGATAGTAATTAAATTTTCCCAAAAACAAATCCCTAACTGACAAATTTCACTGACTCTGCTGTAGGCAGATACTACCCTCTAAATCACCCACTAAACACATACTGAGAAAAACATGGAAATACTAAAACAAGTTCTCAAACTCAGTTCTTACAAAAATTATCACCAGCTCTCAAATGGTCTAATTCTCACCACACTATGATATGGATAAGACAGTAACTTCCAATAAGGTACTAATTATACATGGCTTTTAATTACAAAGCTACTGTACAGAAGCACTACATTTTTACAAAACTGAGAAATGGCCAGAGAATATTGTTAGTCCTTCCTTCCTCTCTCTGCCTCCCTTTATCCTGTCTTCTCCCCTCTTTCTCCTTCTTTGAATAACCCCTAGGCAAGAATTGTGCCACTGAGCTACATCTCAGTACATTCTGTATCTGTAATATTTACACATATTGCAAATATTATAGTTACATAGTTGTGTGCATGTATGTGTGTGTCAAAGCCAGAGGTCAGGCACATCATCATCTTTGTGTGTGTGTGTGTGTGTGTGTGTGTGTGTGTGTGTGTGTGTGTGT
>CABHPR010135514.1:8682-36334 GCA_902168415.1 Peromyscus melanophrys | reverse complement strand
GTGTGTGTGTGTGTGTGTGTGTGTGTGTGTGTGTGTGTGTGTGTGTGAATGTGTGTGTGAAAGACAGGGGTCTTTCTGTAGGGACACAGAAATCAGCTTGAAGGACCTCCCACTGACCAACTCTGGAATGCTGCGACCACCAAAAATAATTAAACCCAGTAACGAGTTTTAAACCCTGGAAGAAAAAAAAGAACCCCAGAGTACACACCCACAATAAAGAAGTGGCTGGGACAGAAGAGCAGGCCGTTGCTCACAGTACAGTGCTGAGTGACACCTGGTGAACTCCAGTGCTGGGAAGACTCACCACCCAACCCCAGCACAGCAGGGCAGCTCAGGCAGAATCAGAGATGGTGCAGAGGCTAAGATGGCGCACACAGGGCCCTGAATTCCAGCCCTGGCACTGTAGGAAAAAGAGGGAAAGGAAGGGAACGGAATGGAAGGGGAAAGAAAATGGAGGGAAGTGAGGCACAGGCTACTTAGGAGATGTGTGATCCCAGCTACCTGGGTAACTAGAGCAGGAGGATTGCAAGTTCCAAGTCTCAAAAAAGAGCTGGGTGTAACTCAATGGTAGCATGCATGTCTAGCATGCTTGAATCCCAAGGTCATTCTCTAGCACTGCAAAAAATAAGTAAACAGGGCTGAGGATATGGCTCAGTTGGTAGAGTGCCTAGCATCCACAAATCTCTGGGTTCAAATCCCAGCACACAAGGTCATCCCCAGCCACATGAGCTCTTGTTTCAATAATAACAATAATGGAGGTAGGACTAGGGTGAGCAGGGAGTGATAAGTTACTCGCCTAACAAATGTGAGGACTTGGGTCTGATCCCAGTCCCAGAAAGGGATAAAAACAGAAGATAAGCTATAGGATTCCCAAGACTCTGCACCCAAGGCAACATTGGGGGAGGAGATCACCAATGACCTGCACTTCCAATCCTGCTTCCTGTTCTTTCTAACATTAGATGTACAGCACAGTGTGGTGGCCTACAATGCCTATAATCTCAGCACTCAGGAGGCTGAGGCATGAGGATTACTGTACATTTTGGGACCAGCCTTGAGTACAGAATAGGTTTGGGCCAGCCTGAGCTATATAGTGAGACCATGTTTCAAAACAAAGAATAAAAACCAATAAATATATAAATTAATAAAACATGTCATATGTGTGTATCTCTCTTGATACTCCCCCTTCTAAAATAAAGGACAAGGAAGTCACATTCCAAAGTCTCTGTGAAAGCACAATTTCTACCCCGAGAAGTAGCAAGAGTTCTAAACCCAGCTGGGCGGCAGTGGCGCACACCTTTAATCCCAGCACTCAGGAGGCAGAGGCAGGTGGATCTCTGTGAGTTCAAGGCCAGCCTGGTCTACAGAGTGAGTTCCAGGAAAGGCGCAAAGCTACACAGAGAAACCCTGTCTCAAAAAAACCAAAAAAAATAAAAAGAGTTCTAAACCCCTTCCTTGGAGGAAATGTCCCTAACTATAGGGATTCAGGGGGTTCTACAGCTTCAAATCTCCCCTTTGCCTTCAATCATCAAATAAGCAATGTTGCTTCTGGGGCTCATAACCATTCATCAGAAGATTCTAGAAACAGTACAGGTGATAGCTCAATATGGTTTCGTTTTGTTTTGGCTTTTGTGTTTTTAAACTGAGAGCTCTCCTCCCCACTCCCACTAAACAAACACTTACACCTCCAAGCTATAGCTCTACCCCTCAGCACTGCTCTGAATAGAGGATTAAATACCTGTAAGATACTAGGAATATCCTAGAATCCCAAAAATTTATCTATCTGATTGTTACTATTAATTGAATTGCTGTGTCAGAGCTGAGAAATGTCACTGACTTTGCCAGGCCTGAAGACAATAAGCCTTCACTGAATGAGGGTAGTGTTGGATCAACAGCAACATATACCTTTGTACTGAATAAAGAACACAACAGGGGATTTGCTTCACTAGGAATAATCTCGGGAAACACCTTTGTGACATCCAGAAGGCTCTTTTCACAAAGACTCAACAGAACTCACACCTGGATGCACTGGCAGTGGGAATGATTCCTTGCCGACCCACAGCCTACAATCCTGTTTTGTGAATAGGTTTGGAAACCTATTGAATAAATTGTTATTGCTTATAAGAATAAATCTAGGGGCTGGAGAGATGGCTCAGCGGTTAAGAGTACTGGCTGCTCTTCCAAAGGTCCTGAGTTCAATTCCCAGCAACCACATGGTGGCTCATCCGTAATGAGATCTGGTGCCCTCTTCTGGCCTGCAGGGATACATACAGGCAGAACACTGTATACATAATAAATAAATAAAATCTTAAAAAAAAAAAAAAAAGAATAAATCTAATGAAGTCAGAAATCATCATGAACACCTGTGTGAATGCAGTGATAGTGTTTATTTCCCATCCCTGAGAAGCAGATGCCCTGAGGCCTCCTCAAATGTATCCATCCCAACATATTCAAACTAGAAACATTTAGTGCACTGACCTAAATGTCTCAGCTAATTGGGAGGCTGAGGCAGGAAGACTGCTTGAGTCCAAAAGTT
The DNA here is from genome assembly GCA_902168415.1 of Peromyscus melanophrys. Taxonomy (NCBI): domain Eukaryota; kingdom Metazoa; phylum Chordata; class Mammalia; order Rodentia; family Cricetidae; genus Peromyscus; species Peromyscus melanophrys. Next base: position 33,801 of record CABHPR010135514.1, on the reverse strand, counting down.
GTATGCCAATTTGGCAACATTACAAGATGTTCATTTTCAAAATAAAACAAACTACAACAAAATTAAGACAGACCTTTTTCAAAATATTGTATTCCCAGATCAACCAAACTGTAAGCCTGATTTCATCATAGTTGTTTTAAGCCGGTCCTGGTGGCCTCAACTGTAATCCCAGCTCCTCAAAAGGCTGAGGATCCCAGGAATCAACAGTTCATGGCTGGCTGAGCTACAGTGAACTGAATGCCATCTGGTCAACTTAGAGTCCATGATTCAAGAAAGAAAGGAAGGTGGGAGGGAGGGAAGGAGGGAGAGGAAAGAAAAGACAGAAAGAAAAGAAAGAAGGGAGTAAAAGGGAAAGAGGAGACTAAAAGAAAGCTAGGTGGGCTAGCAAGATGGTTCAGTGGGTAAAAGGAGCTTGCTGCTAAGTCTGATGACCTGAGTTCAATCCCTGGCTCCCACACATTGTCCTCTGACTTCCACACTCCTAAACCCCATCATTCCACTAAATAAATAATGTCATTAATTTTGAAAAGCTAGGGAGCTCAGCATGATGGCACATGTCTGTAATCTCAGCTCTTGGGAGGTGGAGGCAGGAGGATCAAGAATTCAAGGCCAATTTGGGTTGTATGAGACCCCATCTCAAAGCAAGCAGTCAAGGAGGCAGGCATGGAACTCAGTGCTTGTCATTAGGCATAAGTTTAATCTTCAGTGAGGAAAAAAGTTGTATTAAAATGTTTCTTTTTAAAAATCACATTCGGGGTTGGGGATTTAGCTCAGTGGTAGAGCGCTTGCCTAGCAAGTGCAAGGCCCTGGGTTTGGTCCTCAGCTCCGACAAAAAAAAAAAAAAAAAAAATCACATTCATTTAGCATGTGTGTGAGAGAGAGAGAAAGTGAGATAGAGACAGAGATATCTGTCTGTCTGTGTGCCTACCTGTGAGAACATTCGTAAGTGCAGGCAGGCCATACCAAGTATGTGGAGTTCAGGGACAACCGTGAGAGTTCTTTCCGATCACCATTAAATCCCAGGAATAGAACTCAGGTCCTCAGGCTTGGCAGCAAATTCCTTTACCCACTGAGTCTTCTCAACAGCCCCTAAAGTAAGTGTTCTTTAATGTTTAAAATATTTAAAAATATATGATTACATTTTCAAAAGCCAGTCTTACCTTATATGTATTCCAGAATTTCTGCTTCAGGTCCAAAAATACGTCATCCTTTCCCTGGAGAATGCTCATACCTATTTATAGAAATATACCACAAGGGTTTTAGAAGCAGAATGGTTACTATCTAATAGTGTGTTCAAGTTTCTCATCCCAACAGCATCCAGGCCATCCAATTCCAACCATTCACTATATGCTGTTGACCCAACAGGAAAGCAAGACTATCTCTATTTTAAAACCAAGTTTTAAAGGAACACCAAGTAGGAAATGAGAGTAGTGAGTTATAAAAGATACAGCAGAATGATTATTTATCTAAAGGAAGAATCCACAAAATGCAGCTAATTCTTCACTGGATAATGAGCTTGCTTTATTTATTTATTGTTTGTGTTTGCGCTTGCCGCTGCCCAAGTGTGGAGGTCAGAGACCAAGTTCTGGGGTCAGTTCCAAGGTTGTCAGGCTTAGCAGCAAGTGCCTTTACCAGCTGAGCCATCTATCTGTCCCCTTATTTGTTTTTTTTTAAATATTTTAAAAATTTAGATTTACTTTATGTATTTGAATGCTTTCCTCATATGTATGCATACCACAGTGCTGTGGATGCTTGTAAGCTGCAATGTGGGTGCTGGAAGTTGAAGCCTGGTATTTTGCAGGAACAAGTGTTTTTAACTGTTAAGTCATCTCTCCAGCCCTTCCTTTCCCCTCTATATATACCCCTGGCTTTCCTGGAACTCTGTAGACCAGGCTGGCCTCCAACTCACAGAGATCTGCTTGTTTCTGACTCCCGAGTGTTGAGATTAAAGGTGTGAGCCACTCCACCCAGCTTATTTCTTGTTTTGTGAGACAGAACTTCAAGTGTCATAGGTTGGTCTCAAATTCACTATTAGGTAGCCAAAGATGACTGGATCCTCCTGCCTCTGCCTCCCAAGTGCTGGAACTATGGATGGGAACCACCATACCCAGCTGGGTGTTGCTGGGGACAGAGCCCAGGTGCTAAACAAGCACTCTGCCAATTGAGTTGCAGCTCCAGCCCCAACTTTGAAAACAAAACAAAACAAAAAACCACTTTAATCTTTTTCCCTTTTCATCTCCTTCCTTCCTTTTGTTCTTTTTTATTTGTGCTGGGATTAAACCTGCGGCCTGAAGCATGGTAAGCTTACCCTCTACCACTGAGCAACACTGCCACATTCTCACCCTAAATCCATTCCTTTAAAAAATAAAAATAGCCAAGTGGTAGTAGCACGTGCCTTTAATCCCAGCACTCAGGAGGCAGAGCCAGGTGGATCTCTGTGAGTTCGAGCCTGTTCTACAGAGCAAGATCCAGGACAGGCACCAAAACTACACAGAGAAACCCTGTCTCAAAAATAAACAAACAAAACAAACAAACAAATAAAAACTACTGGGCCCTGGACATTCTAGCAACTACATACACATTTCCCATCAGTATATTCCTACCAGAGTTTAACATTCAAGAAACAGAGCCAAAACCTCACTTTTAAAGGAGAGTGTAAAAATAACAGCATTTAAAATTTTCTAACAGCCCTGATTGTGCACTTGGGTGGGGGTTGGGGATATGAGAGTTATCAGCCAATGGCAGGAGATTCTTAGAATGAGACTCAAGGGGGCTGGAGAGATGGCGCAGTGGTTAAGAGCATTGGCTGCTCTTCCAGAGATTGAGTTCAAGTCCCAGCAACCACATGATGGCTCACAACCATCTCTAGTGGGATCTGTTGCCCTCTTTAAAGACATGCAGATAGAAAACTCATATACATAAAATAAATAAATAAATCTTAAAAAAAAGAATGAGACTCAAAACAAAACCCAGCAAATATTGTAGTGCTGTGATCTGCTTACCCAGTTAATGCTAAGTACTCACATCACCACATTATTTGACCCTCCTAACAATTAACTCAGACGAGAAGAGTTAAAAGGAGGAAAAGACAGCTAGTCATGGTGGCCCTGTAAAATTAGCAAACAAGAGGCTGAGGCAGCAGGACTGCCATGAGCTCAAGGCCAGATTACACTTCCCAGCATGGCTTTGTCTAAAAATGAAAGGCTTTAGGGAGTGGAAGAGCAAGAACCTGTCCAGGTGCACTCCCCGACTATCAGCTTTCAACCCCCACACCCATGTCCCCTCACTGTAACATGAAACAGAGGAGACTGAACCAGCAAAAATCCAGACCAGTGACACAACAGAAGGCCTCAGGCCTTCATCACAGGCGTCTCCCTGCTGTGGATAGCGCTCTGTATAAATAAAACACTGATTGGCTAGTAGCCAGACAGGAAGTATAGGCGGGACTAACAGAGAGGAGAGAAGAAAAGGAGAGGAAGGCAGGGGGAGGAGACACCAGCTGCCCTTCAGGGAACATCATGTAGAGGCAACAGGTAAAGTCACGGAACACATGGCAACATATAGATTAACAGAAATGGGCTGAGTATAAGAGTAAGAGCTAGACAATGGTAGGCCTGAGCTAATGGCCGGGCAGTTTAAATAATATAAGAGTCAGTGTGTTTATTTTATAAGTGGGCTCTAGGACTGGCAGGGCTTAGCTGGAGCTGGAGAGAAATTCTTCAGCTACATCTCCCATACCCTGGGACAGCACCATTTCCTAGTCTCAAGGTGATCACTCATACTATGACCACCAACATCAAGATGAAAAACATGGCTGAAAGCTTGGACTGTGCTGTCTTCTGGTGAACTTCCAAACCCCTCCATGCCTGTTTTCTCATTATATAACATGGGAATTGTGAGTATATCTGCCTAAGTGGTAGCTCAAAGATTCAATAGGAATCTAGCCTGTCAAGTGGCAAGTCCTGGCTCCTAACTTCTTCACCACTGCACCAAGCTGTAGTAAGTACAGGAATCCATTTGCAAAGCTAGCTGAGAGACCACACCAGGGAACAAGGCACAGCACTTGAGCAAATCAGAAAGCTCTTGCTCTCTGGACGTCTATTCTGACTTCACTGATCTCCTTAGCATGGCGTTAGCTGAGACTGTAACAGGCCACCAGGTCTTTGATGTTTCCTGTGGGCTACAGAAGAAAAGGAAGTGAATATAGTCTCCCTTAAATACCTGCCCCCAGAGGGGAAGTTTCTTCTAGATGGTTTGCTAACCCTCCGTCGGTTTAAGAAGACATTGACAGGCTGGGACGGGTGGGGCAGGCTTGCCATTCCAGCAGCTTGGAAGCTTGAAGTTGGAGAATCACAAGTTCATGGACAGCCTGAGCAACTTCGTGAATCCTTGTCTCAAAATTAAAAACAAACTAAAGACTGGGGATATAGTCTAGTTGACACAGCTTGAGGCCTGAGGCTTTAGACTCAATTGTTGGTGATCTAACATCCCCAAGGCCCTGGAGAAGACTCTCCAAATACTGAATGACCCTCCCCAGCTGCCACTGCCTTTGAGGGTACAGAAATCGCTGAGGAGAGAAACCATGAGACCTTTTGTTGTTTTCAGTAAATCAGGCAGAAACGTTTCCCAAGGCCAGGCCATCCAGGCCAGAGTGATGAGAGTTCCTTCTCAAGTATACAACCCCTTCCGTTCTCTGTGTGACCTCATGCAGGGAAATCTTGTTGCCCAAGCAAGGCTAAGGCCCTGGAGATGACTTTTCTATAATCACAGGTTCCACCCACTCTGCTCCCAAAGGAGAGGGGATCTGCTCACCGATCCCCTCATTTTTGGGTTGATGTAATGGCTGCAGAGCCTCAGGTGTGGCTTTTCGCAGGGCAGGTGGAGCCCAGGGATGCAGCTGCTACGGGGCTAAGCAAGGGTGTCTTGGATGTGCTCTTTTCTGAAGGAAAATAGATCCCCCCCCCACACACACACACACACACACACACACACACACACACACACACACTCCTGAACATCGCCAACCTGACACCAACCCCCTGAATCCCTGGCACGCTGGATCTCCAGTTCGCCCGGCCAGCAGCCTCCAAAATTCTTCCTCACGGAAAACCTCACGTCCCCCAATGTTCAGACCTCCTGTCGCTGCTTGAAGGCTTCCTTCTAGCCCTGGTTCTCCGGCAGCAGAGTTGTCACCTCCTGCCTCAGCCCCAGTGGCTTCAGATCTCCGGTCTCCGCGGCCCCTAGTCCCCACTCTCCACGCCCCTTCCCCTCCTGCCCGGCCTCCAGTGCCCCAATCCCAGACTCTGAGCCCCGCCTAGGCCCCTCACCGACGTAGAAGGCAGAGAGGGCAATCGGCCCACCGACAGTCTGATCGCACAGCACCTTGGCCAGGACCGTGCGCGGCGCGCGTCCCGGAAGCGCGCGCTCCAGAAGGCGCAGCCACACGTAGTTGAAGTTACCGTGGAAGGTTATGGCCAGAGTGGCCACGCGCCGCGTCTGGCGCCAGTCGGCCGGGCCTCCCCGCAGCTGCTGCTGCAGCGCATCACCCGCTGAAAAGAGACCGGCGTAGAGCAGCACGTTGGTGGGCCACGGATAGCGCCGTGCTGCGCGTGGAAACGCACGCCACCAGGTCGCCATACCCACCCGGGGTGCCTTCCGCGCCTGCACACCTGACTGAGCCGCAGGCGCCGGAGTGATTGGACACCACTATGCACACCCAACCCGCGTGCCCAATCCCATGACGACTGGCCACCAAGAGGGCGGAGCCTCTTCGATGTGCAGAGTCCACAAGGTTTGGACAATTTCCAAGAAATCTCCAGAAGGAGGAGAGGCACTCAGACAGAAAGCAAATCTGTCAGTTCCAAAGGCCGGGCATTGTAAGAACTGTGGCTGCCATCGGGGCATTGGAGATGACCTCACGACTTTGTGAATATGCCCAGAACTAGTGACTCCTACACTTTAAAATTGGGATTTGTTTGTTTGAGACGGGGTCTCATATGTTCCAGGCTGGACCCCAACTCCTTATGTAGCTGAGGACGACTTTCAACTCCCATCCTCCTGCCTCCACCTCCCAAGTTCTGGGATTGTAGGTTTGTGCCACAGGGTCCAATTTAAAGTAGTAATTTTGTGACACGTGAATCCTATTTCAAAAGATGCGAGGCTGATGTGAAGCTATGTAGTAGTGATTACCTAGCATGCAGAAGGCCCTGGTTTCAATATCCCCAGCTATTGCAATAAAAATAAAGAAAGCAAGCTAGCTCGTTTCCCAAAGTGTCAATGTACTTGAGGTGCTTGCGGACAGGGAATTCCTTCTTTTAGCACACAAAATGTTGCCTTTCTGTGTCACTGCGGGCCAAATGTCAGAGGTTAGACTGAGGCCTTTCATGAATGAAATAGTCCTGGATGATGTGCCAATTACTCTCCCCACTTCAGCTTGTGTCTCAGTGACCCCTGCCACTCAAAAACAGGCTTGAAGACCCATGGTACCAGTTCCAAAAGCAAGGGTAGGTGGGCGTTTGGGCAGCAAATAGAAGCTCTGACCTTCTGCAAATCATTTTCCCCACGCCTTTTCCTGCCTTTCCCTCTTTCCATGATATTCAACTTCTCTCACTCAGTATCTCTCCTCTCTATCTTCTGTTGGTTCACTATATTTTTTCTTTCTTTCAAAAAATCTAGTACCTTTTAAAGGATATCTTCTTTTATTTTTAATTTTTATTTTAATTTTATGTGTATGGGTGTTTTGTCTGCACATCACTGTCATACCAGGTGCCCACAGAGTTACACACCATCATTAGCTACCATGTGGGTACTGAGAATTAAACCTGGATCCTTGAGTAGTGAAGGTCAGTTCTCTCCTTCCACTTTGTAAGTCCTGGGGATTGATTTCCGGTAGTCAGGCTTGGAGACAAGTGCCTAATCAACTGAATTCTCTCGCTAACTCAGTGTTTTAATTTTGAAATAATTCCAGACTTAGGAAATATGCAGCAAAATTATACAAAGGAAGCTGGATGTCAGGCAGAACTTGTCATGCCTGAACTTGGGGTGGGGGCTGCTGAGGCAGATTGCCCAGAGTTTAAGGCTACTGTGGCTATATAGCAAGACCCTATCTGAAAAGACAAAAGCAAGAAAACGAACAACAATACAAAGAATCCCTATATAATCTTGTTCATTTGTTTTGTTTGGTTTGAGTCCAGGGGTCATGAAGCCCAGCCTAGCCTCAACTCCCTAATCCTCCTGCTTCTGCCTCCTACAAGCTAAGGTTACAGGCTTCTGCCACAGTGCCCAGGCACCATATATTGTTTACTCAATCTTCCCCAAGTGTTGACATCTTGCATAACCATAGCACAATGATCAAAACAAGGAAATAAGAACTGATGTAATAGAGTTACCCGTTCACATGTCGATCTCACTTAAGCTGGTAGCAGAAAGCCCCTTTCTCTAATTCAGCACCCAATCCTGCCCTGCTGTACCTGTTGTTTTGCTTCCGTCTCCAATCTGAACCATAGACAATCTTTCAAAGATTGTCCCTAACTAAAAGTCATTTTTTACAAGCTGAATTGTCTCCTACCCTGATTTATACAATGAAGCACTAACTCTTGGTACTTCAGAATGTAATGGTATTTGAAGACAAAGACCTTAAAGAAGTGACCCAGTTAAAATGAGGTCATGAGAGAGGCAATACAATCTGTATGATGTCTTCATAAGAGGAAATGGACTCAGCAAGAGACACCATGGTGGATTCACACAGAAGAAAAACTATGGGTGAGGATGTGACAAGAAGGTGGCTGGCTATTTGGACTGGTTATGGTGTCCTTGCTTGTATTTCTAGCACTTTGAGAGGTGGAGACATAAGAGTTAAGTGTAGATGTAACCAACTGTTTTATTAAATAAAAAACACAGAACCAATGCAAGGAAGAAAGCCAAGAGGTCAGAGCTAAGAGCTAAAACCTTACCCTTCCTCCTGCAGTGGTCCTACCTCTCCGAACCAGCTACTTCCTGTGTTAAAGTCCTTATATAGAGTTTCTGTTCTGCCTTCTCATTGGTTGTAAACCCAACCACATGACCGTCTCATCACGGCCTGTCTATATAGACCTCCAGGTGTTCTATGGTTGGTATTGAGATTAAAGGCATGTGTATCCAATGCTGGCTGTATCCCTGAACATACAGAGACTTACCTAGTTTTGTCTACCAAGTGCTGGGACTACAAGCGTACGCCACCACCGCCCTGCTTTCCTATGGCTTGCTAATAGCTCTAACCCCCAGGAAACTTTATTTATTAACATACAAATAACATTTTAGTACAAAAGAAAAATATCACCATAGTTAAGAGATCAAGATTGGTACCAACTACACAGTGAGTAAGTGTGAGGCCAACCTGGACCATATAGACTCTGACTTTAAGAAACAAAATGGGGGACAGCAAGATGACTCACAGGGAAAGGCACTTTACTTCAATCTCCAGCACGCACATGGTAGAAGAAGGAATTTGACTCCTACAAATTGGTATGACTTTCCCACATGCCATGCCATGTGCACTTGTATATACATACACACAGAGAGAAAGACACAGATACAGAGAAGTGGAGAGTAAAAACTAAAAAGGAAAGAGGTGCTGTGGGATGTTTTGTATGCTGTGAATGTGATGCTTGTAGCTGAAGTTTTCCTGTGTCCACCCGGGTACTGCACACTCAGACCCAAGTAAACACATACAGACATATTATTTATAAACTGTATGGCTTTGGCAGGCTTCTTGCTATCTAGTTCTTATATCTTAAATTAACCCATTTCTATAAATCTATACCTTGCCACATGGCTCATGGCTTACTGGTATCCTTACATCTTGCTTCTAATGGTGGCGGTGGCTGGCAGCATCTCCTCACTCAGCCTTTCACTCCCCAGAATTCTCCTCTCTGCTCATCCAGCCTCTACTATACTTCCTGCCTGACTACTGGCCAATCAGTGTTATTTATCAATCAATCAAAGCAACACATTCACAGCATACAGAAAGACATCCCCAGCAGTTGCTCTGATTGATTGATAAATAAAAAGCTGATTGGCCAGTAGCCAGGCAGGAAGTATAGGCAGGAAAAACAGACAAGGAGAATTCTGGGAACAGGAAGACTGAGTGAGGAGACGCCAGCCTGCCGTCCAGGGAGCAGCATGTAATGGCACACAGATAAAGCCACAGAACACATGGAAACATATAGATTAACAGAAATGGGCTGAGTTTAAATGTAAGAGCTAGTCAGTGTTAGGCCTGAGCTAATGGTCAAGCAGTTTTAATTAATATAAGTCTCTGTGTGTTTACTTGGGTCTGAGTGGCTACAGACAAGGTAGGACACAGGAAAACTCCAGCTACAAATGGCACCCAATGGGTTGGCTCAAGTTTCCACCTGAAACCTGAGAATATTTAATAAGCATTTCTAAATGCAGCCAAAAACAGATTCTTACTTCATGTCTCATGCAGGTGGCGAGAGGCTGCAACATGCAGGCTTGAGCTACAGTAGGGTGGGTTTGTGGCATGTGGGCTTGACCTACGACATGGCTACAGATTCCTGCCACAGTACACAGAGTCGCCTCCAAGCTGCACAGTGTGGTGTCTGGTGAGTTTAGCCATTGCTAGTACAGACAAAAAAAAAAAAAAAAAAAAAAAAAAGATTTTTGGGCTATACACTGCTGGATGGAAGCATAGACCCACTGCTTCCCAGAGTCAGCAGTCAGCTTGGTTCCTAGAGCTAGCTGTAAACATACAACCACCATGTTGGAAAGCTGAGGTGGGCGGAGCCAGTAGCCAAAGCTGCTATTTTAGCCCTGGCAATGCTGCAGTTTAAAGCAATAGATTCACAATAAGTCAGATTCAGATTAAATAAACCTCTAAATGGTTTATATGATATGTAAAAATGTAAGTAGGCTTGGAAGAGAGAAGAAAAGGAGGATATGCAGTTATATAAAAAGTTTTAAAAAATAACGTCTTTAAAGAGACAGTAAAAGTAATATAAAAAATAAGCCATGTAAAGATGGAAATCACAATCTCGACGTCCCTCACCTGCAGAATCCCTCCTCTCTCTCATCAATTGGATTCCCGGAGCTCAGCCTGGTGCCTGGCCATGGATCTCTGCATCTGCCTCCATCTGTCACTGGACAAAGGCTCTATGATGACAGCTAGGTTATTTGCTAGGCTGGTCACCAGAGTAGAACAGTCCAGGCACCCTCTGAACCACTGCCAGTAGACCAAGGTGAGGTCAACCTTGTGGATTCCTGAGAGCCTCCCCAGCACCCTGCCTCTACCTATTCCCATGATGTCCTCATCTATCATGGTATCTTCCTCCCTGCCCTCCCACTCTGTCCCTGTTCCAGCTTGACCCTCCTATTTCCCTGTGTTCTTATCCCCCACTCCTCGCCCTCTGCCATCCCCCCACACCCAGTCCACTCATGTAGATCTCATCCACTTCTCCTTCACAGGGTCATCCATGTGTCCCTCCTAGGGTCTTTCCCTGAGGAGGGTCAAGATCATGATGGGAGGACGTGCAGAGATGACCGGCCACACTAGTGGAAGCCCATGAACTGTGGAATGGTGGCTGTGGAGCCCCCATGGGACTGGACTAGGCCCTCTGGATACGGAAGATGGTTGTTTGGCTCAAACTGTTTGGGGGGCACCCAGGCAGGGGGATCGGGATCTGTCCCTGGTCTATGGGCATGCTTCTAGAACCCAGTGCCTGTGGTGTGACACCTTGCACAGCCTTGGTGCAGTGGGAAGGGGCTTGGACCTACCTAGACTCAGTGTGCTGGGCTCTGCTGACTCCCCATGGGAGACCTCGATTTGAGGGATGTGGGGATGCGGGATGGCTTAGGAAAGAGAGCTGGGGGTGGGAGGAGGGAGGAGGGGGGAATCTGTGGTATGTAGAATGAGTAGAAAATTTCTTAATAAAGAAAAATGAAAGAAAAAAAGATGGAAATCACACAGAGAATCTGGATTGTGTTGTCTTTAGGATTTTTAACTGCAGAAAGACAATTGATTATAAAGACTTCTCAGTTAAACCTAAATATATATATATATATATATATATATTTTAAAAGTATCTTGACTTCAAAATTTGGATCTAAAGATATGTTGCTTTGGAAAGGAGGCTCTGCTTTTGTTTCCACAGGAAGCAAGAGGCTATGGCTTTGTTCCAGATTAAGATGGATCAGATTTGATCAAGCCAGACCTCCTGAACCTTAACAGATGGTACCTGTCAACAAATGTTATAGCCAGTCTTCCCAGGACTTGACCATTATCTCAAATTTTCTCAGGATCCCCATAAGACTACCAGTGCTTCCTATCAGCAGGAAGTACCCTAGAACAATATGCCCATATTCCCTAAAAATGGATTATGGATGTTTGTCTTTGTTTAGATTGTTGGTTACAAATTGTTATTAGTCATAATCAATCTCTTTCTAAAAAAAGAAAAGAGGATATGATATAGAAATATAGGATATAGATATGATAAGATGAAAGGGTAGATTATTGAATCTACTTTTAAAGAGCAACAACTTGCTTGAAATGTTTTATATTGCTATGGATTTTAGTTTCTTGATACAAATTTAAAGTTAATTTTGTTATATTATATGTATATTTCTACTCTTGTTTAAGATATTATGTTTGTGTGGCTCATTTGAAATTGTAACATATAATTAAGAAATACAGATTAGCCGAGTTGTGGTGGCGCATGCCTTTAATCCCAGCACCTGGGAGGCAGAGCCAGGCAGATCTCTGTGAGTTCGAGGCCAGCCTGGTCTACAGAGTGAGATCTTGGATCTTTCTTGAAAGGCATCAAAACTACACAGAGAAACCCTGTCTTGAAAAAAAAAAAAAGAAAGAAATATAGATTAATAATTAGTCATCTATGATAATCAAACTTATAGTCATGTTAGTTTAGTTTCCTAGGTGTGTGTGTGTGTGTGTGTGTGTGTGTGTGTGTGTGTGTGTGTGTATATATATATATATATATATATATATATATGTCAGATAGATAAGTAATCTTCAAACACTTCAAAGACCTACAGAATATGGCATTTAAAATGTTTTAAAAACTTAGACTTTCTGGACAGTGAGACACATCCACCCCAGGCAGCACCAATTTACTTCAAAGAGAAAGATGGGAATTGAAGACACTCCATATGGAGTTTATCTTCTTCTTGGCAAAAAATGGCCATTTGGGCAAGAAATTGTTTTTGCCTGGACTGCTTAACAAAATGTTGCAGTCCCATAGGAAGGTGACCACTGAACTTTGCAAGGCAAAATGGTCCTTCAGGTTCCTGCTTCACAGAAGAAACTGCCAGACATTCTACAGGACACAAAGAGAAGTGACTGAGAGACTCTAGGCCTGTTGGCTGAAGAATGGATACCCTAATGTTACAGAAGAACTTTGGATGACTGTCCAGGCAGCCAGCTGTCTCTGTCATTCTAGATTTTTGGAAGTTGCTTACAATGCATTTCCTGTTTACTTAGGTAATATTATATCCCTCTGAGGTCCTTAATGTAGTTGAAGACTAGATAGTTATAATTTTCCTTGGTTATGATAAAAGACAATTTAGATATAAAACTTTAGACTCACAAATAAAGGATAGATAGAATATTTTCATCCTTCCTCTTCAGTCCCTAGGACTCTGCCAGTATCTGTGTGCTTTGACTTTCCATACTAACCACATACCGGTTTCTAGGGCTCTCATTGATCTGCCACTGGTCCCAAATGAATCTGTCAGATTTTCCCAGTTAGGCAAGCTTCTAGCTCAGCAACATATCTGTTTATGACTTACAATCTGTCATAATTATGGTTTCTATTGTGCAATGAAACACCATGACCAAAAAGCAAGTTGGAGAATGTCTTAGGGTTTCTATTGCTGTGAAGAGACATCATGACCATGGCAACTCTTAGAAAGGAAAACATTTAATTGGGGCTGACTTTGAGTTTCAGAGGTTTAGTCCCATTATCATCATGGTGAGAAGCACGACAGCATGCAGGCAGATATGGTGCTGGAGAAGGAGCTGAGAGTTCTACAACTTGATCTGCAGGCAGCAGAAGGAGACACTGTGCCACATAGGGTGGGTGCAGCTTGAATATATATCAGACATCAATGCCTGCCCCCACAATGACACACTTTCTCCAACAAGGCCACATGGGGTGATATATTGTGTACCCTAATAAATTTGCCTGAGAATCAGAGGACAGAGCCATCCACTAGATTAGACAGAGGCCAGACAGTGGTGGCATACACTCTTAATCCTGTCACTCAGGATGCAGAGATCGTCTGGATCTCTGTGAGTTCAAGGCCACACTGGAAACAGAGGCAGGCAGTGGTGGCACACACCTTTAATCCCACTACTGGGAAGCACACACGCCTTTAATCCCAGGAAGTGATGGCAGGGTGGAGAAAGGTATATAAGGCGTGAGGAAACAGGAGCTAAAGCAGTTCAGCTGAGACCCTGTCAGCTGAGGACTCAGAGACTTTCAGTCTGAGGATTCATGGAAACAGGATCAGCTGAGGAGTTGGCGAGGTTGGCTGTGGCTTACTCTGCTTCTCTGATCTTTCAGTCTTCAGATATAACTTGCCAAAAAGGAACCTCCCCAAAGTTAGGGTTGGGGAAGGGGTTTGTTTTTGTCTTTCAGGAGAATGAAGGCTAAGGAATCTGAAGAGCACTGAACAAATGAGACATCTGAAGAAGAACAGATCATCCAGAAAAAAAATGTCCCAAGAAAAAGAATAAATTGGCCTATTGATATATCACATATCTAACAGGATAAAATTTCATAAGTCTTCCTAAATGTTTGTTTCTGCTGTTCCCTACAGACACATAACATAAATGCCCTTTATGTAGTGCCAGTTCAATTAAAAATTAAAGCTGGCTTTGGAGTTGGAGCATAGCTCTCTCCTTCTCTAAACCCAAGCATGCTTGTTAAAAGGAAAATCCAAAATCTCTGTATCATGTCAGAAGAGCCACCTGATATGGGACAGAAGAAAAACCAAAATTGAGGGACTATTCTACTGCCACTAATCTCATAATTCTTCAGTTTTATTTTGACTCTTCAAAACTTTTCTTAAGATATGAATTTTATATCAAAATTTATAAGATATATATATTTTAAACTTTTGTCATGTAGTGGGTAGCTGCTCCAGCTTTGACCTTGAAGCACTGCCCCAGTGAGGCAGTCGGTAACTGCCACACCTACCTATGACCTGCCCCTGGGGCATGGCTGAGACAGGAGCCCTTAAGACCCGAGATCCTTATGTGCTGGCCTGCTTGGCTCCTCATGATCATAGATGCTGGATTGCAAACCAAGTCAGAGTTCTCCAGAGAACCACGATGGACTGCACCTTACCTCTCTCCGATCATGTAGCCAACTCCTTTAAGTTACCCCAAAATAAACCTCCTTTTAACTACGTGGAGTTGCCTTGTTAAATCCCCACACTCTGTGGCTGCTGTGGCATGCTTTCCACACCTCCCACGCTTCCCCGTCTCTTTTCCTCCCTGTCTCTTTTAAAATTCCTGGCCCTCCTGGGGACCAAGCACTTACCCATTCAGCCCATAACCACCGTGTACTCCTCCTTCCCTTCCCTCCTCTTCTCCAGCTCAGGGGCGCGTGCATCTACCTGCTTGCTCTCACCGTCTCTCTCTGAAGCCACTCAGAGGCTGCCCAGTTAAAATAGATGCCACCTCTGCTGCTGCCTGGCCAGATCCCTGAAGGTGCTGCCACCACTGCTGTTCATAGGCTCTGGGCTGCAGCCACCAGCCATAGTCCTCACTGCCTGGAGCTCTCTGTGTCCTGCCTGGCTCAGGCCACTCAGTCCCACACACTGGCCTCTTGGCTGAGGGTAGGGCACTGAGGGACCAAGAAGACCATGAAAGCCAAGCCAGGTCCTGAAGCTCCGGGGAGACACAGGAAGATCTGCCCCATTCTTGCTGCTTCCACTCCTCCTCATATGCACACCAGACACTATACTCCTACCTGCAGCTGCCACCAGCCGAAGTCTTCAACAGGACTTTCTTTAGCGCTACACTGGTGACATCTGCTGGCCAAAAAGCACTATTACATCCAAAAAAATCACAAGGCTGGTAATACAAGCAAGCCAGTGTTAAATTTCAGGTAAGAGTACTTGATAATTTTACACCTTGAAACTGATTAACAAATTTTGAATGTTTCTTATAATTTGCTGAAAAATATTACTTCTCAAGAATTTAAAAACTTTTTTGCCTGTATGATGAAATCATTTTCCTGGATATATACGAACTTCCTAAAGTGTATCTGGCATGCACCATTTTGGCATATATCATAATAATTCACACAGTATTCAAATACTGGTTCAATAATAATAACAAAGATGAGTCATTATTGAGACTGATACAGGCTTTACAAGGTAGCAATGAAGGCTTACATAAAAAGATTCTTTCTCTGGAATCTGCTAACCAGGATTTACAAGGTAATAATAAAGATTTACAAAACAGGCTCCTTACTTTGGAATCTGCTAACTTATTACAAGAACTGCAGTCCATTAATAATAAATATATAGCCATATTTGATTTTATTGATCACAAGTAAGAATACTTAATGGGTAGAACAATAACTCTCTACAGTGAAGTTGTTGCTATTCAGACACTTTATAAGAAAGAAAGATTATCATTAACTGATAAGATAAGGTCTATGGAATCATGTGTTTCAGAAGAACATAAAAGGTTGCATGATTCCCCGGAATCTCTTACAACAAAGGAGGTTCATTTGCTAGAACAGACCCTGGGTGCTCGTTTGCAAGCCCTGGAAGAAACTCTCAGTACAGATGACAAGGGACCTAATAAGCAGAAGGGCAAGACCATACAGGTCATAACATCTCCAGATGGCTCTCATACAATGGCTTATTCTGTCACCATCCATGACAGGCCAGCAGATGATAGACTGCCTGAGCCATATGTAGAATATATATTACAACCTATTCCAATGAGAGATTTTTAAAAACTATGAAGGAAGCTGTAGTCACATACAGCATACAATCAACATTTGTAAGATGGGTGTTAAATTCATGGTCTACGTCAAATAGAATCATACCAGATGACTGGAATCAGTTAACTTCAGCTGTTCTAGTGTATGGCCAGCACTTGCAATGGAAAAGATGGTTGAGAGAGAAGGCTAGGGACCTGGAACAGCAGGGTAAGATCAGAGGTTTTGAGATCTCCCAAGATAAAATTCTTGGTGAAAAACACTTCACTGATAGGAATTTACAAGCCACTTATGATGAGCATACAATATCCTGTGCTATACAGAAGCTCTAAATGCTTTGGGAAATATTCCAGAACCAGGAAAACCAACTGAGATATACACAAAGATATTCCAGGGACCACAAGAACCTTTCACTGATTTTTTACAAAGGCTGATCACAGCTATAATGAAAGCTGTGTCAGATAAAGAATTAAGACAAATATTAGCTGAGTCCTTGGCATTTAACAATGCTAATACAGAATGCAAAAGAATACTTATGCCATTAAAGGTCAGATCAATTCTGTTGGAAGAATTGATTCAGTAAACTAACAGTATTGAGTCTCTTAACTATAGTAATGAGGTTTGAATAGGAGAGGCAATTTCCAGAGGTGGAAGAAGGCCCTGGGGTACCAAATGCTTTAAAGGTGGTACACCAGGTCATATAAGTAAAAACTGTACATGGAGTGCTCCTAGAAGTAATACTTCTTCTAGAAATAACCCAAATGGGAGACCCCAACCTTCTGTATTATGTAGAAGATGCAGCAAAGGCCAACATTGTACCGATGAGTGCAGATCAGTAATAGATATACGAGGCAACCCTTTACCATTGGGAAACACCTTAAAGGGCCTATTGCAGGCCCCCAAATCAAACATGGTCCAAACATTTCCAGCCACTGTGGAGGAAATTCCTCTCCAGGACAATTAAATAACCCAGTGTCTAATGTAAAGAGTGATACTGCACTGGATGATAGAACAGCTCTGATAGATAAATCAAAAGTTCCAAAGAACACAATGAAGTGAATATTTTGGCAGACTTCCATAAATGAACAAAGACCAAAGTTTAGAATTTGAATTAATAACATTTTTCTGGAGGGTCTGGTAGACACAGGTGCAGATGTGACTATAATTACACCAAAATCATGGCATTTGAATAGGCCTCTGCAAGAAGTAGATGTCCAGTTTCTAGGGATTGGAACCCTGTCTCAGATAAAACAGAGTTCAAGATGGGTTGAATGCACAGGGCCAAAAGGACAGAGAGGAAGCCTGAAGCCATAGGTGGCAAATGTATTGGTGAATCTTTAGGGCTGAGATCTGTTACAACAGTGGAATACCCAGATTAAAATTCCTACAGTCTCAGAAAGGGAATATAGACGTGTTTCTAGGAATAATATCATAACATGCTATAAAAAACAGTCACCAACTGTTCAGGCTGTACATAAACATTCAGGCTGTACATAAACATTCAGGCTGTATATAAACTGCCATTGAACTCTCAGAAGTACCAACATCCTTACCTTTAAAATGGCTAACTGATGAACCTGTCTGGGTTGGACAATGGCCTTTGACAAAAGAGAAACTACAAGCTTTATAACGGCCGGTTCAAGAGCAGTTAAATGCTCAACACATTGAAGAATCTATGAGCCCTTAGAATTCTGAGAGCTATTGATAAAGTAATTCAGCCTTTGAGCTCCCTGCAGACTGGGATGCACTTGCCCTCTCGGCTACCCAAAGAATAGCCTATAGTAGTTATTGACTTAAAAAGACTGTATCCTTACCATACACTTACAAGAAAATGATAGAGAAAAAAATTGCCTTCACAGTACCTAACTATAACAATTCCCAGCTAGTCAAGGGATATCAATGGAAGGTCCTTGCACAGGGAATGTTAAACAGCCCTACCCTGTGCCAATATTTTGTGCAAAAACCATTGGAGAAAATTCATATGAAGTTTTCACAAACCATAATTTATCATTATATGGACAATATCTTATTAGCTGATCCAAAGGTAGGTACATTGCAAAGCATGTTTGAAGAAGTAAAAAAAGTTTTGCCTCACTGGGGACTACAAATTGCTCCTGAAAAAATACAAAGAGGAGATTCTATTAATTACTTAGGATATAAGATAAAGCAACAAAAAATTAGACCCCAAAAGGTACAATTAAGGAGAGACCAATTGCAGACTCCTAATGATTTTCAAAAATTGTTAGGAAGCATTTCCAACTTACTGGGTATCATGGGAATACCTAAAGATGGACTACAAAATTTGGCTAATACTCTAAAAGGGGACAAAGAATTAAATAGTCCAAGAGAATCATCAGCCAAAGCTGAGAAGGAATTGGCTCCAGTAGAAAAGACAATACGAGGAGTGCAGTGGATCGTGTGGGTCCAGAACTTAAATGCATTCTGGTCATACTCCCCTCCACACATCCCCCACAAGCATTTTGATGCAGAGGGAAGATATTATATTGGAATGGATCCTGGATGCTGGGTTGCAGACCAAGTCAGAGTTCTCCAAAGAACCACACTAGACTGCACCTCCTCTTCTGGATCCTGTAACCAACTCCTTTACTGGCTCTAAGTTACCCCAAAATAAACCTCCTTTTAGCTACCAAATAAACCAAGTGACGTTGCCTTGTTAAAGCCCCACACTGTTGTCACAATATTAATGGTCATATAGAGCACTAACTAATCCTAGAAAAAAAAGGCTTCGTCTAGCTTCCTGTACATGATTTTAGGTTTGAGTCTCTATCAGTTTTCTGTAGTAAAACATGATCATGCCTAACAGTGACTTTGAAGTCTCTAAAGAGATGATGGGGCCCAACAACAATGATTCCATCAGGACAATGATAATACCACTAAGATGACAAACACCACCCAAAGATCGGCTTTGGACTACAAACTGCTCAGGACAATTTTGAAATGGCTAGCTGAGATTATCCAGCCTCATACTTAAGCAAGGACTTGAGACAAACCCTGCACTTTCCTGTTATGCAGAGACTGGACAACAAATGATACAGCTACCTCTCCCAGGACTTGATAATTAACCCAAAAATTTTCTTTTCAGGAGTCCCTAAAGATGCCTTCACCCCCATACAGCAGGAAGTAATTTTAAGAAAATGACACCCACATTTCCAAGAGGTGGAGTGGGTGGTTTTTGGTTGTTCAATGGGTTATGAATAATTGTTATTGTTTAGGGTATTTTATTACAAAGGAAATTAGATTCAAGATTCTTGTTTGGAAAAAAAAGAAAGAAAGAAAAGAGGATATAGATAAGAGGTAGGTTATTGAATCTACTCTAAAAAAAGATTTATAGAAATAATAGGATAAAAGGGTAGATTATTGAATCTACTCTGACAAGCAAAAGGGGAGGGTATAGATACAAGATAAAACGGTAGATTATTGGATCTCCTTTTAAAAAGCAACTACTAGTTTTAAATATTTTACATTGAATTGGATTTTTGTATATTATATACAAATTATGTATATTGATACAAATTTGAGATTGATTTTGTTAGAAAATACTATACATATATTTCTAATCTTGTTCAAGGTATTGTACCTATACAACTCATTTAACAATGTAATGTAATTTTCTAGTCCTTGAAAGTTATTATTACCAACTAATTAGGATATAAAGAAATGCAAGTTACTAGTTAGTCATTACAATTGAACTTGTAATCATATTAGGTATGTTTTTAAGGTCAAACAGAAATATATTTTAGATAGAAAGGTCATCTTCAAACACTTCAGAGATCTATAGAATATGTCATTTAAGATGTTTTCATAACATGGATTCTTTTTTTATGACAATGAGACATGTCTGCTCCTGGCAGCACCAATCTACTTCAGAGAAGATGATGAGCATTGAAGAAATGCCTTATGGAGTTTACCTTATTTGTGGCAAAAGTTAGCCACTGGGCAAGAAAATGCCCTTGCCTCAACTGCTGACAGTATGTTGTCCAAAATGGACAATCAGGACACAAAAGAAAGGACTGCCAAACCTTGCCAACACAAGGCAGGAAGGCCCTTTAGAAAATCCTACTTCACAGATGAGTCTGTCAGATATTCTAGGCCTGTAGGCTGAAGATGGATGCCCCAATGTTGCAGAGAAACCTTGGGGGACTATCCAGGCAGTCAGCTGTTTCTGTCATTTCTCACATTTTTTAGAAGCCGCTTGTTTGCACTTCCTGTTTACTGAGTTAATATTATTTCCTTCTGATCTTTGAGGGAGTTGAAGGCTAGATAGTTATAGTTATAGTTTTCCTTGTTAACAAATTCAGTAAAGAACCTCACTAAAGAGGTGTAAAGTGTGTAAGTTTGAAAGACATCAAAAGATAGTTTTTGGTTGGTAATACAAGTTAGGATAGGAAATGAATTAGGTACATTTTGGACTCACCAAAATAGGATAAATAATGGAGTTTTTTGTCTGAATTTGTCAAATGTTATTGGGCTAGATATTGTCAATATAATTCTTGACTATATATAGTATATACTTATTGTATATTGTAAAATATTATATATATTGTATATACTTATTGTACTTATTATATTATTTCTTATATTAGTTATAACCTTCTTTTATTATTTTAGATAAAAAAGAGGAAATGTGGTGATATAGTGTGTACCCTAATAAACTTGCCTGAGGATCAGAAGACAGAGCCAGCCACTAGATTAGACATAGAGGTCAGGCAGTGGTGGCACAGGCCTTTAATCCCAGCGCTTGAGATCTCATGCCTTTGCTTGAGAAGCACACATGCCTTTAATCTCAGGAAGTAACATGGCAGGGCAGAGAAAGGCATATAAGGTGTGAGGACACAGGAACTCACTCTCTTTAGGCTGAAGATTTCATAGAGGTAAGAACTAGTTGCTGGCTGCTCTGCTCTGATCTTTCAGCTTTCACCCTGATATCTGGCTCTGGGTTTCCTATTAATAAAACCCAGATTTATTTAATATTTGAACAACAGCCATACCTACTTCAACAAGGCTACACCTCCTAACAGTGCCACTTCCTGTGAGTAAAACATTCAAACATAAGTCTATAGGAGCCATACTTATTCTAAACACCATATTCCACTCCCTGGCCCCCATAGGCTTATAGCTGTAACATAATGCAAAATGTATTTAGTCCAGCTTCTAAAGTCCCCATAGTCTATCAGTCTCAAAAATGTTTAAAAGTTCAAAGTTCAGTCTCTTCTGAGATTCATGCATCTCTTAACTGTAATCTCCTATAAAATCAAAATAAAAAATCAGATCACATACTCCCAACATGGCACAGGATATACATTACCATTCCAAAACAGAGAAAAGGGAGCATAGTGAGGAAATATTGGACCAAAGCAAGACCGAAAACCAGCTGGACAGACTCCAAACTCTGTATCTCATGTCTGATGTCAAAGTGCTCTTCAGATCTCCAACTTCTTTCAGCTTTGTTGACTGCAACACACTTTCTCTCTTAGACTGGTTCAACTCTCTGTTAGAGCTTACCTCAGCAGGTATCCCATGACTCTGGCATCTCCAACATCTTGGGGTCTCCAAGGCAATCCAGGCTTCGACTTTACAGCTTCACATAATGGCCTCTCTGGGCCTCCATGCAGGGACACCACTGACACATGCCTGGCCTTGGTGGCTTTCTTTAGTCACAGAGGGAGATTCTATAACCTGTTTCCTCTATCCTTGACTCTAAAGCCAAGTTCTGCTGCTTGTTAGGGCTGGAACATGGTCTTGTTCAATCACATCTTCACCAGCTTTCTGTTTTCCATGGTTTCCTTCACTAAGCTTGGCTATCCTGGTATTTGTTCTGTAGACCAGGCTGGCCTTGAACTCAGAGATCTTCATGCCTCTGTCTCCTGTGTGCTGGGATTAAAGGCATGTACCACCTGCCTGGACCTAAATTTTCCTTTAATTCCTTTTCACAAGTTGGAAGCTTAGCTGGGTGAGGTCTTGCCCTGAGGTCACTACTCCTTTTATTCCATTTAACATCAAGTTTTTCTTTAATCTGTGTATCTCGTTGAGCACAGGATTTAGCTCCATCCTACTTCTTGGTATCTCTTTTCTCCTCAAATTGTACATTTTGCAACTTTTCTTGTTCAGCTTTCTCCTTTTCATTATAGATCTTCATAAGCATGAACACTAATAACCATACAACATAGTCTATACTAGGCTGGTTTAAGATTTCCTCTGCTAACACAACTAATTCAAACTCTTCACTTTAGCCTCAGGAATACTTTTTGGACAAGAGCAAAAAGCAGCCACATTCTTCACCAAAATATCACATGACCAGTCTCTAGGCCACATACTAACATTCTTCTCCTCTGAAACCTCTTGAGACAGGCACCCATAGTTCAAATCACCCTCTGCATCACTGTCATCCATATTCCTACTAGTGTGACCTATTAAACTCCACTTAAAGCATTCAACTGCTTTTCTAATCCAAAATCCCAAAGTCCATATTCTTCTAAACAAAAACATGGTCAGGCCTATCACAGCAATACCCCAATCCCTGGCACCAACTTCTGTCTTAATTTGACTTTCTATTGCTGTGAAGAGACACCATGACCACACAACTCCTATAAAAGAAAATATTTAATTGGGGCTGGCTTACAGTTTCAGAAATTTAGTCCATTATTGTCATAGCAAGGAGCATGGTGGCAGGCAGGTCGACATGGTGCTGGAGAAGGGGTTAAGAGTTCCATATCTTTTTTTTTTTTTGAGACAGGGTTTCTCTGTATAGCTCTGGTTGTCCTGGACCTAGCTCTGTACACCAGGCTGGCCTCAAATTCACAGAGATCCTCCTGCTTCTGCTCCTGAGTGCTGGGATTAAAGGCATGCACCACCACACCCAGCAAGTTCTACATCTTGATGTTAGGCAGCAGAAGGAGACTGCATGCTGGGCACAGCTTGGCATATATGAGACCTCAAAGACTGTCTGTCCCCACAGTGACACATTTTCTTCAACAAGGCCACACCTCCTAATAGTGCCACTCCCTATGGACCAAGCATACAAACACATGAGTCTATGGGGGCCACACCTAGTCAAACCACTATAGGGAAGAGAAGATTTATTGGGCCTACTCTTCCACATTGTAGTCCATCACTGAAGGAAGCCAGTACAGAAACTAGAACAAGGCAGGAAATGATGCTGATTCAGAGACCATGAAGGGGTGCTGCTTACTGACTTGCTCCCCATGGCTTGCTCAGCCTGTTTTCTTATAGAACCCAGAACCACCCAGAATTGACTGAGTTCTCCCCCCACCCCCATCAATCACTAATTAAGAAAATGTCTTACAGTCAGAACTTATGAAAGCATTTTCTTAATTGAGGTTCTCTTCTTTCATATGACTCTAGCTTGTGTCAAGTTGACATAAAACTATCAGGACATACCCCTTTCCAATTACAATTTTCTGATCTTGGCTATAACAATACAAATAATAACTAAATGATGTAAAGCAAATCTGTTGCTTCTGAGTTCCATCCATATGACCTGTAATCTTAGCACTTGGTAATTTCAGCATCCAGGAGTTTAAAGCAGGAGGATTTGAAATTCAAGGTTATTCTTGGTTGTATAAAAATTTCAAGGTCATCCTGGGCTACAAGAGATACTTTCTCAAAAAAAACAAGACCCCACATTTTTGTGATGTGGTAACACATTCATAACGATTAAGATATCTTTATTCAGTCCACTATACCCCTCTTTCTTGTATCTTTTCTTGCCTCAATAGAAATTTATCATGCTAACTGAAATTGCATTCCCCATTTCTCAATATGTGCACCATATACAGATTAGAACTGAGTCCAGGTGTTTTCACTAATTTTATGGTGTTTTATCATAGCAATAGTAACCCAAACTAGGAAAAATTCATACCAGGAGTGGAGTATTGCTGTGACAGACCTGACCATGTTGCTTTGGGGAGGATTGTTTGAGGACTTTGGAGCACTGGGCTTGAAAAACCATTGAGTGTTGAGAG
Organism: Peromyscus melanophrys; assembly: GCA_902168415.1. Lineage (NCBI taxonomy): Eukaryota > Metazoa > Chordata > Mammalia > Rodentia > Cricetidae > Peromyscus > Peromyscus melanophrys. The sequence continues at coordinate 9,827 of CABHPR010135514.1, read as the reverse complement.
TTCAGTGAGCTTTTCTGTAGGAGATTTGAAGATAAGAGTGTTGGAAGCAGTGCAAGTGATGGAGGCCTAATTGGTGACGTTTCAGAGGGAAGCAAAGACTCTACCAGGCCATTTGTGTGAGAAATTTGTGGTGTCTGGTCAACTGGAGCTGAAGAATCAGCTGTGATTAACAAACAACCAGGAACACTGAAGTAAAACCTTTGTTTTGCTTGGACAATGGATGCTGGTCAGCTGGAGCTAAAGAATTAGCTGTGCAGGTGTGTGCAATAGCCCAGGCAAGAGTCCATGGGGCTTGAGCTGTGAGCTGTGAGCTGTGAGCTGTGAGCTGTGAGCTGTGTGGCAGTTTTAAACTTACTAGGAACCATCTTCCAAAAAAAAAAAAAAAAAAAAAAAAAAGAATTAGCTGTGATTAAGAAGAGGCCAGCGTCATTGAGGTGCTGGAGCCAGCATATGCAAGCTGTGTTCAGAGGTGGCCAAGGTTGTATTTTAAGCTGACAGCCAAACTTGATCATGTGTAAGAGTTTCCTAGGTGGCATTGGCTTTGAAGGGGTGAAGAGGTGATGGAGAGCCCTGAGGCTTGGCACTGTGAGAGCCCAGAGGAGGCCATTGATGAAGGTGCAGCAGGAGTAGCAGTGGAAGCCCCAGGACTGAAGAGGTCATGGAAAAAAGTTGAGGCTGTGTATCATGAAGAGAGCCCAGGAGAGGCCATTTGGGAAAGTGCAGCGCAGTTGCAGCAGAAGACCCCTGCAGTTGGAAGGTTTCTTGAGTCCTGCCAGGCCCACGCAATCCCATGTCCCACTTATAAAATAACCACCCAGAGGCTCATATTAATTATAACTGCTTGGCCATTATCTAAGGCTCATTACTGACTAGCTCTTACACTTAAATTAAACCATAATTATCATTTATGTTTAGCCACATGGCTTGGTACCTTTTCTCAGTTCTACCTTGTCATCTTGCTTCCTCTGTGTCTGGTGGGTGACTCCTGACTCCGCCCTTCCTCTTCCCAGCATTCTCTTGGTCTGCTCACTATGCCTATACTTCCTGCCTGGCTACTGGCTAATCAGCATTTTATTAAACCAGTGTACAAGAACATTATACCACAGCATTTCCCCTTTTCTGTCTAATCAAAAAGGAAGATTTTA
>CABHPR010135513.1:26601-66138 GCA_902168415.1 Peromyscus melanophrys | reverse complement strand
CACACACACACACACTCACACACACACACTCACACACACACACACACTCACACACACACTCACACACACACACTCACACACACACTCACACACACTCACACACACACACACACACACACACACACACACTCTCTCGAAATTCAAAGTATAGTTCCAATTGAGTATATTGCTTTTGTATCATCATTAATTTAAGCAACCCTAAATCAAACTATCGTAAGTCAGGGACCATCTGTACTTAGAAAGAAGGTGAGAGGGGATGTTGGAGGATAATTAGCATTATCTGACCTGATAGTCACTACTTTTTGAATCACAATGTACTCCCTCCCCTCCTCCCTCCCCTCTCTTCCCAGTTGCCCCTATCCTTTGAGAATTGATCCTAGGGCCTTGTACATGCTAAGCATGTCAGTGAAGTACACCCTAACTCTATCTTTTCATTCTCTTTAGATCCAGCCATTGGATTCCCTGGCAAACCCCTCTACATCTTGTGAAATTAATCTTAGAGAAATTTACGTAGCCAAGACATTCTGCTTCTTGAAAATTCATCCACTGCTCAACATTCTTGTTGACTTTCACCTAGGCAATACTGGATTATTCCACCAATAGATACTCTCCCGCTAAATCAGTATCAATTCCTCAATTCCAGGCTTAATGCAATCTATTACTGGCTTGCCTGAGCAAACCCACCCCACCCCTGAAATAGGTCTCATCTTTCCTCTTTCTTAGTCCTAACTTCATAAATGTCCTGAGCATGTGCTCACAAAAACAAGCTATACTTGCTTTCCAGCCCATAATTGGATTGCCTTGAAACTTGTGTAAAATGTATGTTATGTATGTTATAATTTACAATTAGCTTTTTAGTCTTCTCTAAAGTGTCTTCAGATTTTATGTATCTACTCAATACAATGATATGTAACAAAGCACTACAAATCTAGAAGCTTAAAATATGAATGTGCTTTCTCACTTTTCTTTTTGTTTTTTTCTTTTATGGAACGCTTCACGAATTTGCGTGGCATCCTTGCGCAGGGGCCATGCTAACCTTCTCTGTATCGTTCCAGTTTTAGTAGATGTGCTGCCGAAGCGAGCACCTCACTTTTCTTTAGAGTCAGAAGATTGGATTGACTTGAATGATTTCCACCATCAAGATATCAGCCATCGGGGCTCTTATTGGGAGGCTCTAGGAGAATTTACTTCCAAGTTTATTTCGATTGTTGTCCAAATCCAGCGCTTTTGTTGATAAGACTGAGGTCTGTTTCAATGGTGGCTGTCAGCTGAGGACCACAGTTAGCTCCTAAAGGCAGACTCTCTCCCATCTTTGCAGATGTCGTCTACGTTTATGTTTAGCATTTCTCTGACTTCTCTTCTGCCCTATCTCCTTTTCTGCAGCCTTTTTCTTTCTCTTTACTTTTAAGGCTCAGGCTAAGTGAAATTTGGCCTACCTGAATAATCCAACATCATTTCCCTATCTTACCATCCATGCCCTTAATAACACCTGAGAAGTCGCTTTAGTCATGTAAATATTTATGTAGTATTCACAGGTTCTCAGGATTAGGCTATGAACATCGTGAGGGCAATGTTTTGCCTACAATGTGTTTTTCCCTAGTCTCACTATTGGAGTAATTCCACATGCCTTTTGTTAATCTCCATATTTTTCCTTGGTCCTGTTGAGACCTAGACAACCCCTAAGAACTAGTAACAATTAGACGAGCTCCCTGTTTGGGAGTGAAACTTTAAGAGCCTTCAGATCTTGAGTATATCTTCCTTCCCCTTTAAATCAGTTCAGCTTTTCTTCAAGGAGCTTCTCTTACACAATATATCATCCTGTATCTAACCCCCGCCCCATTTTCCCACTCTTCCTCTTTTGACACTAAGAACAAAGCTTGGCTTAAACTTTCCTAACCTTATGGGAAACTTCAAATGTATATAAAGTTAGGGAGGATAATATAATTCACAGCTATAAATTTTATAATGAATCAAAATATATATATATAATATATATATATGAGCTTCAATAAAGCCTTGCTAATTATCAACAGTTTGCTAAGGTTAATTCACCTATTCATGCCTTTTTATTTGGATAATTTAAAAGCAAACCACAGGTATCGTCTCATTGTGTTTACAAATAAATCATCATGAAACCTTGTTTTCAAAAATCTTAGTACCTTCTTGATTTTATGAGCAAACCACTCTCTTAGACGAGGCGGTTTTTGAAATTTAGACTTTGTAATTTTAATAATTTTACAATATGTTTCTCTACCTCATTCCAAAAAAAAATACATCCTTTATATGATAAGTACTCTAATTTCACTAGCTGTACTTTAATAAAAGTCACCTGCCCTTTTTTTTGGCGTTTCAAGACAGGGCTTTTCTGCATAGCTCTTGCTGTCCTGGAACTCACTCTGTGGACCAGGCTGGCCTTGAACTCACAGAAATTCACTTGCCTCTGCCTCCTGAGCGCTGGGATTACTGCCAGGCTTTCCCCTCCCTTCTTTTAAACCCCTAGTCTGAGTCTTTAACATTACAAAGTCACTATTATGGTTTATGTATGAGCAGGCTTTGTGGAGCCCACTACCTATGATGGGACACCTGCCGCAGCCTTGAGGCGGGGGAAGGGCTTGGACTTCCTCTACTGGATGTGCCTCCAAACAAACAAACAAACAAAAAAACCAAGCCAAACAAACAAAAAGAGTGGAATGGACTAGGGTTAAAGCTCAGTGGTAGAGCTTGTCCTAATTTATCCCTAGCATAGAGAAAAAAGGTGCTACAATTCAGACCAAGGCAGAGCAGCAGCAGCACTGAGAGACCACCACCTGGGAAAATATACAAGGTATAATCCCACTCTTTACTGTTCTGTGAGTCACATGGAATTTGACTATTTTTTCAGGTCAAAGTTCCATCTTGTAATCCTGTCTGAGAAAAATGGGGAAAGCAGGGGTTGAGGGGTGGGGGGTGAAAACTGGTCTGACCTCTGATGGTGAAAAGACCTGCTTAGTGAAGCTCTGCTTTGAGGTGAACATTCACCAAGACTAAAACATTCTTTCCCCATATGCTAATCCCTGCCTCAATCATACAAGCATTTGATGCCTGTCCTTGCTTAAGACCCACATGGACATAGCTGCTTTTAGACACCATAGTGTAAGTCAAAAACCCCTGTGTTGTTGAAGTCTGCTGTCTATGAAAGGCAGTTTTTATCCAGGTATAGTAGTGCAGTTCCAGCTATTGGAGGGCCTGAGGTGCTCCAGGAGAATCACTTGTGGTCAGGAGTTTGAGACCACCTCAAGCAACAGAGTAAGACTCCTGTTTCAAACATTAAAAATTAGTTATATGCCTGTGGCCTACAGACATCATACATACTGCTGCAAACTTTCTCAAGGATATGCACAGATAACACTTTTTATGATAACTGTTCCTTTATTTTTTTTTTTTTTGGTTTTTCGAGACAGGGTTTCTCTGTGTAGCTTTGCGCCTTTCCTGGAACTCACTTGGTAGTCCAGGCTGGCCTTGAACTCACAGAAATCCTCCTGGCTCTGCCTCCCGAGTGCTGGGATTAAAGGCGTGCGCCACCACTGCCCGGCTGTTCCTTTTTTTTTTTTTAAGGCAACCAAAACACCAGTGAATACCAGACACCACACTCCCACAAAGAAAATTGTTTCCTAACCTGGGCATGGCAGTGCATGCCTGTAATCCCAGTACTCCAGTACTCTGGAGGCTAAACTAAGAGGATCCTGAATTTGAGGTTAGCCTGGGTAACATAAAGAGTTCAAAGACAGTGTGTACATACCAAAGCCCCATCTAAAGAAAACAAAAAAGGTCCATCAACATGGCTCAGAGGGTAAAGGCACTTGCCACCATACCTGACAACCTGAGTTCAATCCCTTGGAGTCATGTGGTGGAAGGAGAGGGTTAGATTTCAAACCTGGGACAAACAGCCAAGGTGCCGCCAGATGAAGGAGAAAAATGAAATAAGAAGGAACATGACTGGTCCCAGGTTTCAGCACCAGATCAACGCAGAAAAGAAATAAAAAGGAAAGGGAAACATGATTGCTCCTAGGTACGGTGGAGGAGAAGGTTTATTGTAAATATGAGGGAGAGCATAGCCAGAGGCAAGGACATCTGGGAGAGTCCAGGGTAGACATGACCCTGAGCCTTGTGAGGAGTGGGGGGAGGGGAAGGGAGCGCGGAGAAGGAGAACCAGGTGCAGCAGCCAGGAGGCCCAAAGGTACCAAGAGAGCAGTAACCAAAATGGTTGGATTATATAGGGAAGAGCAGACCAGGCCCTGGGCTGGAGAGTTCAGGGTAGGGGGCAGGGTATGCTAGCCAGGAGGACCTTATGATAGGTGGGGACTAAGGCATGCAGGGAGAACCTGGAGGCCAGAGTTCACTTTGATATGTTAAATAGGCACCTCAGCCATTTGTCCCAATTTGAAACCTAACAGAGAGCTGACTTCCAAGCTGTCCTCTGGCCTCTATACATGTACCATGGCATGTGCACACTTCGTCACACTTCCTTTCCCTGTGTCTCTCTGTGTCTCTCTGTCTCTCTGTCACACACACACACACACACACACACACACACACACACAAATGTAAAAAAGGAAAAGAAAGTTGTGTCCCTTGAATGCCAATCATCAAATTCATTCTCAGTGGTTTTCCACCCAAACACTTTGGGATCTTTCTATAGGTCATGTAACCACCCATCTCTCTCCCTTGAATCCAGAACCAATTGAGAAATAGACACAGAGGGATCTGAATAGTAAGATGTATTTTAACAAGACTGATTTAGAGAACATGTTGGTGGCCTGCAGCCTGAATCCACTTTCCAAGTTATTGATCCTAAGCAGAGACCTTTACACCATTTGAGGGGATTGATGGGGTCTGTACAGAGACTGTCACTCTGCCAGTCAGATAGTATAGTCATCCACCTCTAGGCCTCCTTGATCTCATAAACTGATAACAGGAAGAAGCAGAGAGGAGAACATGGGCTTGCTTTGAGGGAGAGAGAGCGCAACACGAGCTGAGCCACAGGCTCTAGGCTACATTTTGGATTCCACAAATCAAGCTGCCTGAGAAGGTAGGAAGTGAAAGCGTGTAGGGTGAGGCTGCTTGGTTTTTCATTGAGCAGGTGGGCACACACACACCAATGGCAACACTTGACTGATGTGTGTGTGCTAAAGAAATGAAGGAAAGGAAGGATCCCTTCCTCAAGAGGCTAGGGCTCTCTCCAGCTGATGGCCTTACCTTTTCATTGCATGACTAGAACAAACTGGAACAGAGCACTAAGTAGAATCAGATACTCCAATGCCCTGAAAAATCAGTGGGCCATCTTAAGAGTCCTGCTTGATTACTCTAAACATCCATCCGAGAGGAAGAAAGCTTTGGGGCTAATTTAAGCCTGGTTACTGTTTTTGTTTTTCTTGGCCCCAGACAGTAGAGGACAAAAGGATGAAAGAGCTTTAAACAGATCTTGCACACTGGTAGCCTGCTGAAGAGATCCAATCTTCAGATCTGTTTTGAGTCTGTCCATAATTTTTTTTCAAAAATATTTTTAAATTGTCAGCAAATAAAAATTGGTAGAGTCCATCTAAAACACAGATTTTTATGGTTTTCCTAGGAAAGTTCAGAGATTCTGGCCATGTGAATGTGCCCTTCTGAGGGACAAAATCAGCTGGATGCTTCTTTTAGGAAACAGTATAGTCCCCTACTCAGGCTTTTACATAACCTACTAGGCCCCTGCCTCCATTTGAGTTTTTGGCCTCTGAGTTTGACTAGCACTAGAGAATATTTGTGATTTGAAAGAAATGCAAATCACGCATTTATATGAGTGTTTAATCCTGTCAAATCAAGTATTTGGTGATGTGGAGAATGTCAAGGAGGTATATGCCAGGAATCTGGAGGAGGAACAAGGACACATCCATAGATGTAACAAGATGAAGAAATTGTTATGAAAAGCAAGAGAAAACAGGCACCAGTGCGTATTGCAGCAAAGCCGATGAGGCTGAAGCAGGTGATTACAGGAGTTAATTACAGCCAAGTGTTGCTAGGGCAACTCAGGCTCTCTGTATAGCCTGAAAGACCTCTGGCCTTTCATTGCTAAAGCAACTGTTTTAGATGCCAGAGCTCGGAGGTCACAAAGGCAGATGAAGAAAAAGATAAGGTTGTAGAAACATTGTCCTGGGTTGCGTCTCACGGGACTACAGCATCCCACACAAAGCTAATGGTGCCCACTTGAAATACCTCTGGAACTGGAAATCATTATGTCTCACTCCTTAGGGCAATGTTTTCCAAACAGTTCATAAAGTACAGATGAGCCATGAAACTAATTTATTTAGATGAAATCAATGTTTTTTTTTTTTTTTTTTTTTGGTTTTTCGAGACAGGGTTTCTCTGTGTAGCTTTGTGCCTTTCCTGGAACTTACTCTGTAGTACAGGCTGGCCTTGAACTCACAGAGAACCGCCTGGCTCTGCCTCCCAAGTGCTGGGATTAAAGGCGTGCGCCACGAAATCAATGTTCTTAATGAACAGAAAAGAATGAAAAAAAAAGAGCTAGAAACTTTTTTGATGCTGGGGTACCAAATAAGTTAGGCAATCATAAAATGTTTTAATGAGGTACATTTATATAGTGCCTCATAGAAAAAATAAGTACTTTTATATGAAACCATTGGCTTCAGATACATGTATGTGTGTACATGTACAAATACGTGTACTGAGTTGTGCTCATACTGTTTATTTTTCTGTGAATTAAGGTTAAAGAAACTGGGGTTATTGCCATAGGTCACAGAGTCACTGTGGCCGGTTGACTGGAGGTGCCTAACTTTACCTCCTTGGTTAGGTTATTTTGAGATACTTTATTTTGTTTGAGGCTATTGTGAATGGAAGTGTGTCCATGATCTTTTCAGCATGTTTTGTTGTTGTTGATGATGTATAGAAAAACTATTGATTTTTGTAAGTTGCTTTTGTATCCTGCCACTTTGTTGAAATTGATTTGTGGAATTTTTTTGTCTTTTATGTATAATATCATATCATCTGCAAATAGGGATAATTGGACTTCTTTTCCCATTTGAATCCTTTTGATTTCCTTCTCTTGTCTTATTGCTCTAGCTAGTGCTTCAAGCACAATATTGAAATGGAGTGGGGATAGTGGACAGCCCTGTCTTGTTCTAGATTTCAATGGGATTGCTTCAAGTTACTCTCCATTTAGCATCCTAGCATGGCTATAGATTTTTCATGTATAGCTTTTATTATGTTGAGGTATGTTTCCCCTAATCCTACTCTGCCTAGAATTTTTATCATGAAGGCATTATTGTCAAAGGCCTTTTCTGCATCTATTGAGATGATCACAGGATTTTGGACTTTAAGTCAACTTATGTAATTTATAACATTGACTTGCATATGTTGAACCATCCCTGCGTCTCCAGGGATGTGATGATTGTGATGAGCATGTGTTAGGTTTGCAAGTATTTTATTATGGCTTTTTGTACCTATGTTCATCAAGTTTATTTATTGGCCAGCAAATTTTTTTTGGGGGGGGGGTGGTTTCGAAGCAGGGTTTCTCTGTGTAGGTCTAGCTGTCCTGGAACTCACTTTGTTGACCAGGCTGGCCTAGAACTCAGAGATTCACCTACCTTTGCCTTTGAGTGCTGGGATTAAAGGTGTTCATCATCACATCAGGCTGTTCGTTGTTGTTTTGTTTTACTCTTTTTGTCTTTCAGGGGACCCGCCACCCAGCTCCCAAATAAATCACACATGGAGGCTAATTCTTAATTATGAATGCCTGGCCCTAGCTTGGCTTAGTTTCTAGCCAGCTTTGCTTAAATTATCCCCATCTACCTTTTGCCTCTGGGCTTTTCTGTTCTCTTTTGTAAATCTTACTCTTACTTTGGAACTTGCTGTGTAGCTGAGTGGCTGGCCCCTGGAGTTCTCCTCCTCCTCTCTTCCCAGATCTCTCTCTATATATAGTCTCTCTGCCTGCCAGCCCTGCCTAACCTTTCTCCTGCCTCACTATTGGCCATTCAGATCTTTATTAGAACATCAGGTGTTTTAGACAAGCAAAGTAACACAGCTTCACAGAGTTAAACAAATGCAGCATAAACAAAAGCAACACATCTTAACCTAATATTCTACAACAGTTGTTTTTTGTTTTTTTGGGTTTTTTTTGGGGGGGGGAGGGGGCAATTTTCTTTTTGGTTGTTCTTGTGTCTAACTGATTTTGGTATTACAGTAATACTGGCTTCATTGCCTTCATAAACACTCCTGTTTCTTTTCTTTTCTTTTTTTTTTTTTTTTTTTTGGTTTTTCGAGAAAGGGTTTCTCTGTGTAGCTTTGCACCTTTCCTGGAACTCACTCTGTAGCCCAGGCTTATCTCAAATTCACAGAGATCTGCCTGGCTCTGCCTCCTGAGTGCTGGGATTAAAGACATGCGCCACCACCGCACGGCCTGTTTCAATTTTTAAAACATGATTTAAGAAGTATTAGTTATGGAGGCTGGAGAGATGGTTCAGAGGTTAAGAGCACTAGCTGCTCTTCCAGAGGTCCTGAGTTCAATTCCCAGCAACCACACGGTGCCTCACAACCATTTCTAGTGGGATCTGGTGCCTCTTCTAGCATAAAGACATGCATGCAGATAGGATGCTCATATACATAAAATAAATAAGTAAATCTTTAAAAAAGGAAATATTAGTTATAAATCTTCTTTGAAAGTCTGATAGAATTCTACTATGAATTTGTGTGGTCCTGGGCTTTTTTCAGTTAGAAGGATTTTTATTAATATTTCTTTTTTTTTCTTTTTTTTCCGGAGCTGAGGACCGAACCCAGGGCCTTGCACTTGCTAGGCAAGCACTCTACCACTGAGCTAAATCCCCAACCCCTTCTATTAATATTTCAATGTTGTTATTTCTTATGGATCTGTTGATCTCTTCTTGTTTTAACTTTTCTGGATTGAATGAATCAAGAAATTTGTTCGCTTCTTTTAGATTTTTTAACTTAATGGACTACAGGTTTTTAAAGTGTCCCTTATAATAATATTCTGAATTTATTTGTTTGTTGTAATGTTACCTGTTTATTTCTGATTATGTTAATTGGTCATCTCTTTCTTTGGGTTAGTTGGGCCAAGGTTCTTCCAATATTATTTATCTTCTCAGAAAACTAGTTCTTAGATTTGTTGACTCTTTGTATTGTTTTTTTTTGTTTCTATTTTTAGAATCACCTTTTACTGATTTTTTTTCTTATTTCTTGTGGGCTCCTTGATTTGATATTGGTTTGTTCTTGTTTTTCCAAAATATCTCTCTCTCTCTCTCTCTCTCTCTCTCTCTGTGTGTGTGTGTGTGTGTGTGTGTGTGTGTGTGTCTGTGTCTGTGTCTGTGTCTGTGTCTGTGTTTGTAGTTTCTCAGTGTAACAGCCCTGGCTGTCCTGGCAGCTGCTTTATAGACCAGGCTGGCCTTGAACTCACAGAAATCCACCTGCCTCTGCCTCCCAAGCACTGGGATTAAAGGTGTGTGCCACTACCCCCGGCCATTTTTCCAAATACTTGATTTGCATCATGTAGTTTTCTCTTTATCATTTTTCATTTTGTTTTGTTTTTTCGAAATGGGGTTTCTCTGTGTAGTATTGACTGTCCTGGAACTCACTCGCTCTGTAGACCAGGCTGGCCTTGAACTCAGAAACCTGCCTGCCTCTCTCTGAGTGCTGGGATCAAAGATTTGCTCCACCACTACCTGGCTTCTTTCTGATTTTTTTAAAATGTAGAAGCTTAGTGCTATAAGTCTCCCCTTAAGTCTGCTTTTAATTTGTCCTGGAGGTTTTGTTGTATTTTGGTTCATTTTCATTTAATTCTAGGAAATTTTTTATGTCTTTCTTGATTTCATCTGTGACCTTTTCATCATTCAGTAATCTGTTGTTTAATCTTCATGAAATTGTGCAATTACTAGATATTTTCTGATTGTTGATTTAAGTTTTATTTCATTGTGGTAAGATCTGATAGATGGAATTATTTCAAATTTTCTGAATTAGTTAAGATTTATTATTTCTTTCCACATGTAGTATATTTTAGAGAAGCTTCTGTGTGCTGCTGAGTAGAATGTGTATTCTTTGATGTTTGGGTGGAATATTCTGTAGATATCTATTAAGTAATTTGATATATGATGCCTTTTAATTCTGGTGTCTATTTTTTGTCTAAATGACCTGTCTATTGGAGAAAGTGGAGTATTGAAATTATCTACTATTATTGAGTTGGAGTTAGTCTGTTTTTTAATTCCACTAGTATGCTTTTTTGTTTGTTTTAAATTTTAATTGCATTAAAATGAGGTATTTATGCTTATTGAAAATAGATTCTTTTCTCACATATTTTATATATATATATATATATGTATGTGTATACACACACACACACACACACACACACACACACCCTGATTATGGTTTCCCCTCCCTCTACTCCTCCCCACTCCGCTCTCATCTCTACTCTCTTTCTGTCTCTCATTAGGAAAGCACAGGCTGCGGGGCGGTGGTGGCGCATGCCTTTAATCCCAGCACTTGGGAGGCAGAGCCAGGCAGATCTCTGTGAGTTCGAGGCCAGCCTGGGCTACCAAGTGAGTTCCAGGAAAGGCGCAAAGCTACACAGAGAAATCCTGTCTTGAAAAACCAAAAAAAAAAAGAAAAAAGAAAAAGAAAGCACAGGCTTCTAATAGATAATAATAAAAACAAAATAAAATAAATTATAATAAGATAAAACAAAATGATCACATCAAAGTTGGACAAAACAAACCAACAGAAGGAAAAGAGCCCAAGAGAAGGCACAAGAGTCAGAGACCACCCACTCATTCACACACTCAAAAGTTCCATAAAAACACTCAACTTGGTTTTAGCCAAATTTATAGTGAGAATCATGCCCAAAATTCAGAGAAGAATGGCTTTAATTTTTCAAAACTGTCTCAGAAAAGAAGCACAGGTAAAGTTTACCCTAGAAAGGTACAACTGAAGAGATCAAGACATTGAAAAAGAAGCCAGAAACTGAATGTGGTAATACACACTTACATTCGCAGCACTCAGAAGGTTGAGACAAGGGGATTAGGAGTTCAATCAAAGCCTGGGCTGCACAGTGAGACCCTGATTCAAGGGTCAAAACCAAGCCCTAACCTGATAGAAGCAAATTACTCTGCACTGAGAAATTGCAAAGGTGCCCTAATGGTTTGTTAGAAACAAGCCGGACCTCACCTATTGCAGGATTAAGAATATACATTTTTTAACCCATTTGAAAGATTTTGCATGGAGAAGAGATCACTAGGGCTCAGTGTGTATATAGAGTTGCCTACGTATGTGCTTCTCTGGGCTAATTCATGCAGGTAGTCAGATGGCACTGTGGCCATGGTCCAAAGGAGCCCAGCTACTGTTCAACCAGCAGAACTTGGCATCATCCATGTGGTGCTGTTTTAGCAAGTATCTAGAGTGCAAAAGTGACAGAGTCATTCATATTTTCCATCCAGAAGGCCTGGGAGGCCAAGCAATGTGTGGCAGGGTCAGAATCTCTGCAGGCAGCCCCTGAGAGGACTATGTGGGAAGTTGAGAGTGAAGCCAAACAAATAATGAAGACCCCAGGAATTTAGAGATGCCAAGGTTGTAGTCTTTCTGCTAAGGAAAGCTGCAAGCAGGGAGCAAAGCCAATGCAAGAGTACAGCCATGTAGGCTGCAAATGGCAAAGGTGTAGGGTCAAGGCTGCCAAAGCTTGTTGGAGCTTGTTTTTGGTTTTTCTTTTCTTTTCTTTTCTTTTTTTCTGGAGCTGAGGACCGAACCCAGGGCCTTGTGCTTGCTAGGCAAGCGCTCTACCACTGAGCTAAATCCCCAACCCCTTGTTTTTGCTTTTCAAGGCTGGGTTTTTCCATGTAACAGCTCTGACTGTTCTGGAACTGGTTCTGTAGACCAGGCTGGCCTCGAACTCACAGAGATCCATGTGGCTCTGCCTCCTGATAGCCAAGGCTGACACAGAAAAACCCTGTTTTGAAAAACCAAAAAAAGGAAAGGAAAAAGGAAAAAAACCTAGGAAGATTTTTTTTGAAGGAAGAAATGTTTCATGTTGCCATAAAAGTGTTATAGACAGGAGAGTGGGCTGATTTACTGAGAGAGCTAGCAGGGTCCTCTCTCCACTACTGAAGTAGCATCTGGTTATGTGTTGGGAACAAGGTCTCCAACATAATTACCAGTTTCAGTGAGCTCACAGGAGGAAGTGATAGCATAACAATCTGACATAAAGTGGGACTCAAAGACTAGAAAAGCCGAAATCTGAGAGGAACCTTGGATTCCAGTCATCCCCAAGGACCAATGAATCATGGCAGGAAGACTGAAATGGGTCACTGACCTTGAGAAGTCACTACTGTTCAACAACTTTGAGGTGAGAGGATAGGTCTGAGCAACAGAAAACAAGGATTGTAACTTTTTGAACTTTTATTCAATGTGTGAGCAAACCAAGCAAACACTGTTCAGTGTCAAAACTGTCAACAATCAGTCAATTATTTCTCTAACCACCATGAGCTGACCTGGAAGGATTTGATGCTGAAGAACATTTAAAGATACAAGAATCTTGAAAAAGAAGGGAATCCTCTGGAAGGGAACCACAGGAATGGACAATATCTGTATCTGGATTCTTCTCAGTCACCTATATGCTGCCCCTAACTACAGTCTATTCATGGATGAGTTCAGGAAGAGCCCATTCAGCCATGATGTTGCAGAACAATCTTCTGGTACACTGTGAAGATGTGTTGCTCTCATTGGTTTAATAAAGAGTTAAATGGTTAATAGCTAGGCAGAAAGAGATTAGGTGGGACTTCTGGACAGGGAGCGAGCTCACTAGGATAAAGAAGGGCAGAGTTGCCAGGAGACATGGAGAGAAGCAAGATGAACATGCTGTGCTGAGGTACCAAGGTACGTGGTAGAACATAAATAAGAAAGAAATATGGGATAATTTAAGTTGTAAGAGCTAGTTAATAACAAGCCTAAGCTATTGGCCAAGAATTTATACTTAATAATAAATCTCTGTATGGTTATTTGGGAGCCTGCTGGTGGGACAGAGCTGACTGGTGGGACAGAATATTCAGCCTATACTGCGAATCTTTATGGCAAAGCCTGAGAAACAGTCATATTTCATCAACAAGTTCTCAGAGATTAAAAGGTGGTGCTGGTAGGCTGGATCACCCAGAGACCTAGGATAGAACCAAACAGGACTGGGGAAAATGTCAATGTAATGATGCCTAATGATATTCTGCTATACTCATAGATTGGTGCCTAGCCCAATTGTTATCAGAGAGGCTTCATCCAGCACCTGATGGAAACAGATGCAGACCCACAGCCAAACATTAGGTAGAGCTCTGGGAATTGTGCAGAAGAGGGGGAGAAAGGATTGTAGGAACCAGGAGGGGTCAAAGACACCAAAAGAAAACACACAGAATCAACTAACCTGGGCTTATAGGGGCTCACAGAGACTGAACCAACAACCAAGGAGCCTGCATGGGACTGACCTAGGCCCTCTGCATATAGGTGACAGTTGTGTAGCTTGGTCCTCTTGTGGGACTTCTAACAGTGGGAACAGGGGTTGTCTCTGACTCTTTTACTGGCTTTTGGGTCTCCACTCCTCATACTGGGTTGCCTTGCCCATCCTTAATACATGGGGAGGTGCTTAGTCTTATTGCAACTTGATATGCCATGCTTTGTTGATACCCATGGGAGGCCTGCCCCTTTCTGAACAGAAACAGAGGAAGAGTGTATTGGGGAGTGGGAACAGAGGGGATGGGAGGGAGGGACTAGGAGAAGAGGGAAGGGAAACTGTGGCCAGGATGTAAAAATAAATAAATGATAGATAGATAAATAGATAGATAGATAGATGAAAAAGGGAAAAAATTAAGTGGATGGGGGCCAGAGGGAAGGAGGGAGAGGGAATGGGAGAAGAGAAATTGCAGCCCGGATGTAAAATAAATAAATAAAGTTAATTTTTGAAAAGGTGGCTGGGACAGCAAGATATCCTTGTTTATATCTCAGTCCATGGATGACACTTATGTGATCTCACTAATACATCACTTATCCCTTACGCATTGGTGGGCTTTTGGTGTCCATATACAGGCGGCTGTTTTGTATAAGTTGGATTTTGCTGGTTTTCCACAGTGAAATGCACTCAGAGCACTAGGATGCTGGACATGTTCTCCCATCTCACCAATGAGGGCATCCAAAAGTAGATGGAGGATTACAACCACAGGGTAGTGTGGAATAATAAACAACCTACTCTACCTAGAGAGTAGCTGCAGCAAAGAAGTAACAAGCAAGCTGTTTGGTGAGATCCATTGGATCAGTATGCCATTCCTCAAGTAGGGGTGCCAGTGATGAACAATGACAAGCATTACTTGGAAATCTAAGGCTACCATATCATCATTGGTGATAAGCTGAAGTCCTGTCTGGTAGAAGAGAAGAAGAGATGGAGGAAGATGTCTCACGGCTTGGGAACCCAATATTCTGCACCATCAATGATTGTCGTCTCCAATAAGAAGATTTCAGACTGCAAATAGAACTACTTCTCCTGCTCCTACCCCATCAGTGTGTCCTCTTCCTTAAGGAAGTTCTTGAGTTAGGAAATTCTCTAAGACAGGGAGCTGACCCAGGGTGACAGAGGTCTACTGAGAGCTCAGAGGCCAATCAATAACTCAGAAGTTGCAATACAAGCTTTTTGGGCCTAAATGGATGGCAGCTGATTGAGAAACTTAGGGGGATTCATCCTCATGATCTGAAAGTGGCTGCTATTGGAAATGAAAGACCCTTGGACCACTTCTCAGATACTGATAGAAGACTTTGGAATTTGATTTTTCAATATATGGCTTATCCTTTCCTGGATCCTGTAAATAAACAAAGGCACTTCTGTGGAAGGTGGGAAAAAAAACCCTAGAAATCTTTTTTTTTTTCTTTTTTTTTTTGGTTTTTCGAGACAGGGTTTCTCTGTGTAGCTTTGCGCCTTTCCTGGAGCTCACTTGGTAGCCCAGGCTGGCCTCAAACTCACAGAGATCCGCCTGCCTCTGCCTCCCGAGTGCTGGGATTAAAGGCGTGCGCCACCAACGCCCGGCTAGAAATCTTATAGACAAATATCAATACTATGACAAATATTCACTAGGTCATTAATAATTTACATTATATTTTTCTTTATAACTATGTATATTACATGTAATATGTAAAAAAATATTAAGTGAGCATAAAATAAAAACAGTAGGGGTTGGGGATTTAGCTCAGAGGTAGAGCGCTTGCCTAGCAAGCACAAGGCCCTGGGTTCATTCCTCAGCTCTGGAAAAAAAAACAACAAAACAAAACAAAACAAAACAAAAAAACAGTTATTGTCCTCTCTGGGTGGTGTGAGTCCAATTTATTTTATTTTATTGTGTTACAAATTTATTCTCCTCTTTCTTTTTTTTGTTTTTTTTTTTTGTTTTTTGTTTTTTGTTTTTTTCGAGACAGGGTTTCTCTGTGTAGCTTTTGGAGCCTGTCCTGGATCTCGCTCTGTAGACCAGACTGGCCTCGAACTCACAGAGATCCGCCTGCCTCTGCCTCCCGAGTGCTGGGAATAAAGGCGTGCGCCACCACCGCCCGGCTATTCTCCTCTCTTTCTTTCTTTTTCTTTCTTTCTTTCTTTCTTTCTTTCTTTCTTTCTTTCTTTCTTTCTTTCTTTCTTTCTTTCTTTTTCTTTCTGTCTGTCTGTCTGTCTGTCTGTCTTTCTTTCTTTTCTTTCCTTTCTTTCTTCCTGTGCTGGGGCTCAAACTCAGGGCTTCACACATTCAAGGCAAACATTTTTCTAGCTGTCTATATCCCCAGTCCTTCCCTCCCCTCCTTTTACATTTCTTTTTTATTTATTTATTTTAATTTTTATGTGTATTGGTGTTTTGCCGGCATGTATGTCTGTATTTAGGTGTCGGGTCCCCAGGAACTAGAGTTACAAACAGTTGTGAGTTGCCATGTAGGTCCTGGGAATTGAACCCACAGGTCCTCTGGAAGAGCAGCCAGTGCTCTTAACCACTAAGCCATCTCTCCAGCCCCATGAGTCCAATTTTTAATGTTTTCTTTATGCTTTCAATATATTTTGTTAATATTTCTACAATAAGAAAAACCAAAACATATGTGGGGGATGGGTTGAAATTAATATTGGAGGAATGGAGTTAGCAAAAGAACTAACTGCAGACTTAAATGTAAACTAAGGCTGTGGAACATATGGGATTTTAGAATTAGAGGTATGGAATTGGATTTAGAGGGTTAAGAAATTAACAGAAGAAAGGTAGGGGTTACAATAAGAATGGGCCCTATGAGTTATTAGAATTAAAGCAGATGCTTTAAGAGACCAGAACTTACAATGAAGGGGCTTATTACATGGGTGGGTGAGAGCAGAGAAGTATTCTAAATAAACTGGAATTTTCTTAACTTTCAGGTGAGACTGCTTGTTGAAATTGCTTTGGAGAGCTTTTCTGTTTGGGGGAGGAGTAACCTTCTGAGCCTAGCTACTCCCTTTCTACAAACATCACCATTAGCAAAGCCTTAGAAATTCACTTTTAGTTATAGTCAATCTCCTACCAGTAGCTCTTAACCTTGTTTCTTTCTGTAAGCATTTTTTTTATGTGCAAAGGGAGTGGGAGCTAAGTATTTGGCAGTGGCGTTCCTCAACATAACGAAGATTTTACTCAGCATTTCTTTCTTTTGGCATAGATGTGTGTCCCCATCCTTTTCTTGGTGAATTTATGGCCCCCTTTGTCCCTGGAGACCTCAAGTCTATCCATTGTGTGCTGTTTTATCTGGCAAAGCTACACACCTCTCTGATCAGTTACTGCTCATAATTGGTGTGATTGTCTTGATTATCTTGTAGCCCTTTTTGAAGCCAAGGTGATGGATGAATGGCACAGAACCACGGCTGTTCCTTTCCAATGTCTGCTATGACAGAAGCCAAGTCTTTTTTTTTTTTAAATAATAAATAAGACCTAAACATAGGGTATTAGTTAAATAATTCGCCTTACAATGGAGTAACACTCACTAAATACATCTTTGTTAAGAACATACAATGAGACAACCTAAAAGGGCCCTCTGTGCATCTTAGGTTGTACAGAAAACTTACTGTGTAACTGTACACATGGAGGGAGGTAGTGGTTCCATTCAGCAGATTCCCAATTCAAGGAACGAGCCACTGTTGGAATTAATGTCTCAAGGGTTCTTCTACTAGTGCCTTTTCTTTTTTTCTTTTTTTTTTTTTCAAGGCAGGGTTTCTCTGTGTAGCCCTGGCCATCCTAGAATTCACTCTGTAGACCAGGCTGGCCTGGAACTCAGATCCACCTGTCTCTGCCTCCTGAGTGCTGGGATTAAAGGCTGCGCAGCCGCCACCGCCACCGCCACCGCCACCACCACCACCACCGCCACCACCACCACCACCGCCACCACCACCACCTGGCTCATTTTTGTTTTAAAAATCAAATTAATACATTTGTTAAAATTCAAACCTTATGGAAGCATTCAGAGGTGCAAATGAATTCTTCCCCCAAATCCCTTTACTTGCCAATTTCATTGTTACCCCAGAGAATAGCAGTTAATAGGGTCATCTCCTAACAAGTCATTTTTATTTCTATATATTTACAAATGTAGATCCTCTACAGATTCCTCCAATCACAGTGCCACCTCACATAGTACAAAGAAGAAATGTTTGAAGGAGTGCTATGCGCCTGAAGTGTTTTTGTGGATTTGCACTGTGGTTCTTAACCCTTTCTCTGGTCCTTCACAATGTGTCCCATCTTGCCCTCTTACCCATCACTCCCCATTCCTTAATTTTTTAAATGTAAACCAAGTTTTATCCCCTTCAGGGATTTCCATTGTACAAGAATCAAATCCCAGTTCCTTAGTAATCCTACTATCCTCTATGGCTGCCTTTATTGGGCCCTGAGTAGCTCCTTGCAAGGTGTCCAGAATACCCCACGGAGGGATCAGGAGAGCCCTCTCAAGGGACAGAGGCGGGGCTAATCGCGTGGTAGGTGGAGCCTTAAATCCAGTGTGAGCTGAGCCGCAGGGGGGAGGCTTTTTAAACCGAGGGCGAGAGAGGGGGCTGGGGGGGAAACTGTATCGCTGCTGGCCGCAGACCCCGCACGCAGTTGCAGGCCCCGCCGAGCCACTGCGGCTGAGGTGAGCGTCGTACCTCCCTCCCCGCTTCCCGGGCCTAGGGGACGGGCCATCCTAGACTCCTCGAGGTAGGGGGGCAGTTCCCATGGGATCCGGCTCCGAGGCTCGGAGGTGGCTGCCTTAGCCTTCGGGAAAGGCTGCTGAAGGGACCAGGCGGCACAGCAACCTTCCCCGAACCCCTCCTCTCCTCCCCTCCCCCAGTCCTCAGCGGCCTCCAGCAGAGAGCTAGCTGCATCTTTGGGGACAGCAGGACAGCGGGGAAGCAGCGAACAGCGCGCGAGAGAGCGGCCAACAGTGGGGATGCGAGGTACCGGCATTAGCCTTGGCCAAGTGGTCCTAGAGATGGAGTAAAGGCTAGGCCTTCAGTTTTTCTCTCAAGGCTTGGAGGAAGGCGGCCTCAGAGGAAAAGGAAGGTGAGGGGCGAGCAGGCAGGCTTCATGGTTACTACTAAGCGCGCACCCTCGGGCGAGCGCGCGTGTCCTGATGTATATGTATATATATGTATGGTGCTGGACACACATTCATTTTATCTCATTGCTTTAATTTTTTAAAACAATATGTCTTATAGCTCTCAGTGTATCAGGGAATCTGAATTGGTCCCATTTTTATACCGTTGCATTGCATGCCTGGACTACAGTGTATTTAACCATATCCTGATTGTTGTACACTAGCTTGTTTTCTTTGGGGGCGAGGAGGCTATTGCAAGTAATGCAGTAATGAATGGGTTTGTGTATGTTTCATGCACATGTATGAGGGTATTCCTGTAGGAGAAATTCTTCGAGGAGTAATTACTGAATCAAAAAGTATGCATTTCGAATTTTGATAGATTTATCTAAATTCCCTTCCCCAAAGGCCATAATAATTTACTCCCCAATGTAGTGCGAGATTGCTAATTTTTCCATAGCTTTACCAACATGAATTGTTACTAATCTTTATATTTTTCCAGTTATAGAGTAAAAATCACATGTCGTTGCTTGATTTGCATTTTACTGATTATTACTATATTTGAGCATATTTTCATTTTTCTAATTACCAAAGTGAATAGTCAAATATGAAGTTTTCCTGTATATAAGCAATGAACATTTTGAAATTTTAAAAAGTCCCACTCAAAATGCCAAGAAAAATGAAAATATCTGGAAGTAAACTATAAAACTTTGAGGAATACACTAGAAGAAGAGCGTTTGCATAAATGGAGAAGGAATATTATGCTTCTGAATAGGAAGGCTCAATTTTGTAGTGATGTCCATTTTTCTATATTGATTTATGCAATTGATGCAATTCCAATAAATATACTAAGTTTTTTGGAACTTAACGATTCTAAAGTTCATGATGAGAGGATGGCTAAGAATAATCGAGAAAATGTTTTTAAAGATAACTAAAGATGGGGGATACTTGTACTATTAAACTGTACTCTGAAAGAAGCATGTTTAAATTAGAATAGACAAAACAATGCATTAGAATGGAAATGCCCACAAATGGGGCAGATTGGATCCCAAGATTTATTGGAGAAACAAATGTTTCGACATGGAAAAACTGCCATATTAAAATCTTCAACGCACCTACTTCCCCACCCCAAGCTTGAATTTGCTTTTGAGGGCAGTCTCCTTTGTTTGGAGAAAACCACTTTATTGGGTCTTTTTGGTTATGCTAGGGTAAAGCTCCGGTAGTTAAAACTGGTGACTTTGGAGGTAGAACTAATGATATGAGCCTTTAGTTAGATTAAGATGGATTCAGGTTAGCCTGCAGTGCGGCGAAGGAAGAAATATGGATATTAGGTCTTTTAAATCCCCCCCCCCCGATGTTATGAGTAAAAACTGTTGTGTCATTGTTTTCATTTGCATTTGTGTGTTTATTGTGATACTGAACATCTTTTATGTGTTAGTTAAGGATAGCACGTTATTCCTCGAGGCAGGTAACAATGGGGACCCATTTCTTCGCTTCCAGAATGGAGTTTGGCTAATTGGTACAGCCCTGCTGGAAGCGTGAGAATAAACAGGTTGACTTTTTAAATTTTCCTCAAGCACTAGGCAGGCTCTAGACACCTAAATCGGGGGCGGGGGCAGTTTTTAAGACATGGCCGAGATTTGGCGCTGAGCTGTGTCATCGCGAGGTTTGGTAGCACTAGCTCCGCAGTGGGTCGGAAACCTCGTGGTAAGCGAGATCCCTAAAGGACGAGAGCTTCCTCCCTTTCCCCGAAAAACTCCCAGTCATTTTCACGAAGCCCCGCCTTTCTCCTTTTTAGGAGCGTGCACCCGGTCTCGCGAGATCTCATGTTTCCTAAAGGCGAGGCGCGGGCGGCATCCTGCAGTGAATTACGAAGGTCTCGCCGAGGCTGAACGTAATATCGCGATATTTCCCACAGCGCATGCGGGAGCCGGCGGCGGCATACTGGCTCCGCCCCTCAGTGCTCCGTGAGGTTGTGCGTCATTTGCTTTTCGCTTCGCGTGGGGTGAGAGCGGAGCTGTAGCGATTTCAGCTTTGGTGGAAGGAGAGGGCTGGGACGGGCTGGGTTCAGTTTTTCCCGGTCCGGTGGAGGTTCTCCTGGGATCACGCGAAGGCGGCCGAGGTTGGCTACTGAGTTCATGAGCTGCGGAGGCGCGAGCGGCGTCTTCTGGTGGTGCTGTTCTTAGCCGGTGAGTTCTCGCGGGAGCAGGGTTACGTCCTCGTGGGATTCGCCGGCGGTGGCGGAGATACCTTGGGGGTGGGGGGGGGCAGTGACTAGGGTCGGTCCGCCTGTTAAGATGGCGGCGGAGGCTGATGTCTGTCTTGCTAGTACATGGTACTAAAGGGTTAGCTATCCGCGTTTATGACGCTTCTCAGGTACCAGACGTTAAGGAAATGACGAATGGCGAAACGTCGTGGTGCCGGTAAATCTTGCCCGAGATGAGGACCACTCTGTTTCTTACCGGTTAAGGCGACACCATTTCCACCGGCCTCAGCCGCGTGTGGGCCTGCCTTTGCCCCACCAATCGCTCTACGCCTCCGTTTTCGTCGTCGCAGTGGGCGGGTTGGGAAGTGTGGGAGGGAGTCGATAGTTCATTGGGTAGTGGGCTGGGTATTAGATTAAAAGGTGAGAGAGGGGACGCACCGAGGACTGGTCTCTCCATATCATTTTTGCGCGCTTGTTTCTTTTCAGCCCTTGCGATGACCCTTATGAAACCCCTAGTTTTTCTTGAGTTGAGGTGGGCTCTCCTGCCCCAGTTCCCACGGCTTTTGAGCTAAGGTTGAGGGGGTCAATCTGTAGAGTCACCCCTTCCCCTCCCCAAATTCTGTCTCCCTGTCAGATCTCTCGGCTTCGTGGATATTGGGATGCATTATTAAGGGGGGGGGAGTAAAAAATTTTCCCTATCACTCCTCCCCAGTCCTAATTTAGAGCCTAGCCTGAATCATCTAGCCTTCTCCATCTCCTTCCATGGTGCTTTTGGCGCAGACGTTAATAGAGCCTGTCTTGTTCCCTGCATTTACTCCATCTTTGTGGATGGAGCCATAGAAACCTTCCATTTTCTTAGGTCCTTGGCTTGTTTATCCCTGACGCGGGGACAGGGTACTGATTTCAACTTTGAATGTTTTGAGGCCATTCTTGGGCAGAACAATAAGCAGGTCAGTGGTTGGATAATTGCACTCTTAGTGGTCTTCTCGTTCGCACCCCTATTCCATCACACTTTGTCTTTCCAACCCCTTCCACTTTACAAACCCTGGGACCCGCCCCCTTTCCCGCCTCAGTTCTGTAGTCTGTTGGTTTGTGGCTGTCTTTTTTTTTTTATTAACTGCTAGCCACCATTTAAGTACTTCTCACTTCTTACCCCTTGAACTTCTCTCAACCACTCTTCCTCCCACTCCCAGGAACAGAATCCCCTAGTGAGGTGTCAGACCTCCAATGCATTTTCCTTCCATCACGTGTTTTACACCTTAAACAGTCAAGCTCCTTTCCTTTTCCCTCACATCACCTCTATTATAAACAATTAATTCCCTATCATGTGTTTCCTTTGTAGACAATATGTTTTGAATTACTTCTTTTAGCACCAGTGTTGCATATATTGAGGAGATGCCAACATTCCCCATTCATGGGAAGCAGCCTGGTGTAGAAAATAGTGTTTGCTTCCGTTCACATTGAACTCATGACCTTGGGCAAATTACTTTTCTGTTCATCTATATAATGAGAATAGTAATGCTTAAAGGATTGTTGCTAGAATTATCGAGAAAATCTGTCAAGTGCCTGGCTCATAGGAACACAAATTTGGGTGCCTTTTTTATGTGAGAATATATTGGTAGATGTTTTTTATGTCACATGCTACCTTTATAGCCCAAGAGGAAGATTTTTTAAAAATGTTATTTCTTTAGCTATAAATTTTTATGTGTAGGAATAATACCTATCAACTCCTATCTGCTTTGTATTTTTTTCGTCCTCATGAGCCACTTGGTATGATCAATGGCTCGTGATGTTTAAATGTGTTCCCACTCTTTGAAGCTTCTACTAGTGTAAGGCTGAGTGAGTGTAAAATCATTCTCTTGGAATGACCACCAGCTATGTTTCTGTCATGAACCACACCCAGGTGTTCTACCTTTTGGAAGGGAGTGTCTCATCCCTTGCCTGCTCATTTCTGCCACTCCTTCAAAGACAGTCTGTCCTGTCCTTCACCCCACAAAAATAATGAAATTTCATGCCATACTATTTTGCACTATTAAAGAGAACTTTTCTTAGAGAGATTTTTGTATTACTTCTTCCTCTCCACCTTATTTAGTCCTTCAGGTCAGTATGGAGACATCTTTTTAAATAGGATAGTACCTATATGCAAGACATTAGGAAGGTTGATCTAACTAAATACCAGCATTTCCCCCTCCCAAAGGCAACCACAGCTGGCTCTTAGATAACTGCCTCCTGTTGTGCTTTTGCCATTTTATATTTTCTAACATATTTGACTTGGGATTAGTTTTCCTTATTAATGCTTTTATTAGACTAATATTAGAGTTTTTTTTAACTAATTGTGTTGATTGGGTGATGGGGTTGAAATAGGAATATGGTGGCAAGAAGTACACTACCACTGAAATTTTACAGTGGGTAACTGATAATTAACTATATGTGGATTTCAGTTTTGAGCTTTAGGGTTTGTTTGAGTTGGAGGTGCTCTAGGTAAATGAATTGCCTCTTATTGGAAGACAGATCACTTTGAGATTCTTGTCTTGGTGCCTTTTACAGTGGGTTAAGCCATAACCACCAATTAACTCTCAGCTTGATTCTTGTCCTTCAGCATTATAATAAATCTGGGAATGATGATCTAGGCATGACCTAAAAGGTTTAATTTATTCTAGGTAGATCTCTGAGAAGAGAGGAAGGAGTGGCAGTACCAAATAAAAACTTTGTCTAAGATTCAGTGACAAAGGTCAACCTGAATTTCCAGGATGGTTATCGTTTCTCTCCCACTATGGCCAAAAAGCACTTATGAAGGTGAAAAATAATTTTAATGTGTACAGCTTTTTTTCACAAGAATAATATGCATTTTCCTTAGTATCAGTTTGTTAAACGTGCCATCATTTTGTTTGGGTTGAAAACAGTTTTCAGGAGTATTGTTTAAGTGTCATTAGAAACACTATAGCTATTGATTTCTGAGTTCTTTAGTTACTGCTCAAAGTAGATCCAAAAAATGCAAATTGGTGTTCAAGGGCTATTGCTTCAGAAATAACTGATCGTGTTTAAATTTTGATATAATGGTTAGCCCCCCAATTCTAATAAATATATACTTCTTTCCCCTGACCTTTTTATTTTGTAGGTCCTCCAGTAGCCTGACTTGAGTGGCTGTAGTGCTTCAGAGGAACAAACCAGTAGACCAGAACTTGGTCAGGAAGTTTCAGGAAGCTGTTGGAGCAGTGTTGGGATTTCCCACCAGGATGACTATGATTGGCTGTGATTTTAGGTTAGTTTTTTAGATCTTTGTGGGTGGTATTTGTATTTTACATCTTGAAATGGAGATGGGACTGGGATTTCCATTTTGTGCGTGTGCTACTTTGGTTCCATTGTGTGGATCAGATGTGGTCTTTTTTTTTTTTTTTACCTTTTAGTGGATGGAGGTCATTACTAAATTAAAGAGAACTGTCTAAATGCATATATGGTCAGTACATGACTTTTAAATTAATTTACAAAAATTTGAAACATAGTAAACCCAGTGGTATGATGTCCCCTCCACTAGGTACTTTTAACATTTATCAACTTTCATTCAGCCTTTCTAGTTTTACCCTTTGGCATCTCCTTCCCATGGAATTACTTTGAAATAAACCCCTCCTGTCATGTTATTTTTATCTATGCAAATATTTAATAGATAGCTGAGAGTTCTTGACAGTATAACCACAAAAACATTTTCATAATTGAAGAAATTGAATTTTAAAAGTAGAAAATAGGCTAGTTTTTAAATTCCCCTGATACTTTGTTTCATGTATAGTTTGTTTGACTCTGGATCCAGAGAAAAGTCCCATTTACCAAACAGTTTGTGTAGACTTTAAATATATTTTAGTCATCAGGTTATACCTTTCATTTTTTTTCTTTTTCCAATTTATTTATTAAATTGTCTTATCACATTTTCCTCACATTTGATAATACAACCCATACCAATGTCTATTCTCGTTAAAGACCTTAGAGAACCTATTGTAATGAAACAATGGTAGTAATCACTTATTCCAGTTGGAGTTGGTACTGCTGGCCTAGTCGGTATACTAAAATAGCTAGTCACGGGTTCTTTTTTGTGTGGCAGTTTGATTTGATTTTAGTTCCATGTCCTGGTCCCACTTAACTGTTTTCCACATGAAATACAGACCTTCTGGAAGAAAAAGCTTATGTTTTCTAGATAATGACCTAATTGTATTTGGGTTTTTTCATGTGTATTTGCAATATAGGTAGTTTGGTTGTTTTTATGCTGTTACAATGTTCTTTTTATTTTAGTGTTATCCCAGCTTCTCTGACCCAGAACTTAGCTATTAAGAACTGGTTGACTCACACAGTTCTTGAAATCACAATATTAAAAGTTTTTGGGAGCTTCATTACTTTCAGATTTTACATTCAATTGTATAATTGTCCTAGGGTTCCCCCAGCACAAATTCCTGTAAATTGCCCCCCTTCATATCTTTTACTTTTGCAGCGTTAGCCATTTGGAGGTCTGTACTATGTTCTTTATGTGGTCAAAACCAGAAAATAAGACTTGAACATAAAGCCTCCAGCCAGCCTTTAACTTAGACCCAACTGTGGGCCAGTCATTAAAATGGTATGAATTGCAAGTTAGTTAAAGGGGCAGAAAATGGAAAAGTCATATGAATGAAAATTTTAGAAATATTTGAATATGATTATGAATCACTGATTAGAGTTCAGGTGTTTCAGCTCTTTTATTGGAGGAATAAGTCCTTATTTGAAAATTGATTTAATATTAAATAAAGGATTTCTTGGGAATTCCAAGTTCATGCTTCCAACAGAAAACATTTTGAGCATGTTGGATATAATGATTAAATATTTACACTTCAGTTTCTGTAATTTAAACAAAACCACTTAGTTCACAAAACCCGAGTTTGTGAAACTAGGATAACTGGTACAGAATTGTGCACAGTGGGCATTCCAGTATTTGAATCACTCCCTTCTTAACACTGGAAGTTCACAATGGAAACAGTGTTGGGTTTTTAATTCTCCTTTTGTTGTGTGTTTTTAACCACCAGTTGAAAGTATCATTGAAATGCCAAACTTGGTTGCTTTGAAAATATTTGCCCTTCGCATTCCACATTACTCCTCATGGACTAAGGTTAAGTTGTTAACTCTGTTGTGTAGCTGGGACCGTGTTAGGTTGCTCTGCAGTGATCTCACCGGTAGACACAAGGCAGACAGACAGTTCACAAGTGCTTGTGCTCTTAGGATTTCTTGTATTGTTTTTTTGACCCCTTTCTTCAATGACTGGTTACCAAATGTTTATGTATGTTAATGTCAGGGATAATTCAGCTCTTAAGATTCTCCGGAAGCCTCTTAGTTGTGTCATAGAGGTTGAGTTGGTAAAACTTGATGTACTTGTTGACTGTCTTGGTTTTCTGGTTATAGAAATGCTTTGAATGAAGGAGTGGCTCTCTGAGTAAAACAAGTTTGCTTGAGGTGTTAACCTGATTATTTTCAACTTTGAGTTTCCTTAAAAAGTTTTCCATCAGTTGTCTTAAAATCATAATGTTGACATGCAAAATGATTTCACAGAATGTTAAAATTTGTTTTGCCTTTATGAAGTACCACCAAGGGGATGGAGAGATGGCTCAGTGGTTAAGAGTGCTGACAGTTCTTCCAGAGGACCCGGGTTCAATTCCCAGCATCCACATGGCAGCTCACAACTGTAACTACAGTTCCAGGGGACCCGATACCCATGGCAAAACACCAATAAACATAAAATAAAAATGAAACACCACCAAATGAAAATTGTATAGTAGATCTGATTCAGCTGATTGAACTATATGTTAAATTTTTTTCAACTTAGAGACTTTGTTCATATAGTGTTAAGTGTTGAAAGAAAGCAGTTTTTATCTTTTCAATGGTGGTAAATAAAGGGGGCTAAAAGTAAAAAGTAGAGGGAGGACTTAAAAGTTTGGTGGGGTGGGGAGATAATAGCTTACCAGTTAAGAGTTTTTGTTGCTCTTGTCAGAGGACCCAGGTTTGGTTCCCAGCACCCATATGGTAGCACACAACCGTATATAATTCCAGTTCCGGGGCTCTGGTACTCTCTTCTGACCTCTTGGTGCATCAGGCACACACACATATAGTACACATGAGGCCAAACACTCATACACATTAAATAATTCTAAGAAAATTAAAAGGTTGCTAAGTGCAAATGAACTAGTATGTATCACCTTTAGTACAACTCTGGTTTTAAATCCTTATAATTAGAAATATTGGGCTTGGTGGGTGCTTATGTTTTGGAACAATTTTCAAAGATAATTTTTATGGTTATTATTTGCTAAATTATTTATTTGCCTATTTTTTATTGAGGCATATTCTGGTCTTTGCTGGTGTTTTTCCATATAGTTTGCTTCTCCCAACCCCAAGCTGGCTTTGAATCCTTATGCTCAGGTGATCGCTTGCTTTAGCCCTAAGTAGCTGAAACTATAGGTATGTGCCACTGCTGGATAGTCTTCTTCCACTTTTCTTATAGCATTCTGCCAATTGAATTCTTTTTTTTTTTCTTTTCTTTTTTGTTTTTCGAGACAGAGTTTCTCTGTGAAAAGTTCTGGCTGTCCTGGAACTCACTCTGTAGACCAGGCTGGTCTCTAACTCACAGAGATCTGCTTGCCTCTGCCTCCCAAGTGCTGGGATTAAAGGTGTGCACCACCAGTTCCCCAGCGCCAATTGAGTTCTTACTGGTGGAAAGACTTCTGTACAGTGATTAAGAAGATTCCCTCAGTTTAAGTTCTAACCCTGTTTCTTACCTGCTATATCATCTTGTATAAATTAACCTCTTCATGCTGTAGTTTAGTTGTTTCTCTATAAAGTAGTGATGTTACCTATCATCACTTAGGATTTGGATAAGTTGAACATGAGTTAATGCATGAATAATACTTAAAACAGTGACTGAAGCCAGTGGTGGCGCATGCCTCAGGTGGATCTCTGAGTTCGAGGACAGCCTGGTTTACAGAGCTAGTTCCAGGACATCTAAGGCTATGAAAAACCAAAACAGAAGGGGATGTGGTATAAAAAACAGTGACTGAAACTTAAGGGAACATCAATCACCTAGAGGGTTTGTTAAAATAGATTGCTGTGTCCTATCCTCAATTTCTGATTTCATAATTTGAGGGGGAGTAGATTGTGCATTTGTGGGCTTCCAGGTGACAGTGGTGCTAATGGTCAGAACACTAGCATATATCTGTAGTTGGCACAGAATGTTATTGTTTCTAGGCTCAGCTTTTTCAGACTGAGTGAAATACTTCATTCACTCTTTAGTCCTGTTTAGTACCACCTTCAGTTGAAATAAATACATTCTTTGTATACAATGCATTTTGGTCATTAACTCCTCCAGTTCCTATCCCGGCTTCATGTTTCCACTCTTTTAAAAAAAAAATAATGGAATCTGATTATTGTTGTCCATATGTGCATGGGTGTGGAGCCACCATCCCCTGGAGCATGTGCAACTTACCAGTGACCACTTTCCCAAAGAAAAATGACTCTCTTCCCCAGTAGCCATCAGCTGCCAGTAGTTCCTTAGGCCTTGGGTGTTCCTCCCCCATCCATGCTGGAATTTTGATTGGCTTGATATCCTGTACAGACAGGTACCACAGCTGCTGTGAGTTTATGAATGTAATGCTCCTGCCATATCCAGAAGACATTATTTTATAGCATTCCTCCCTGTTCTCTGGCTCTTACATTCGTTCTGCCTCCTCTTCCTAAATATTCCCTGAGCCTTGGGGGCAGGGTTGATATAAATTTCTCATTTATGGGTGACCACTTGGTCACTTATTTTTAGTCTAAATTAACTGCAAAAAGAAGCTTTTCTGACCAAGACTGAGAGCAGTTTATTTAGTATTGCCTTCAGCTAAAAAGCAGTTTTGAAACCCTCTGTTGCAAGGATTCTCAAAATGTAATCCTAGATCAGTGTTCTATTTCCTGTACATTAGCAGCTGGGTCCAAAGGTATGATAAATTCAGGTTCATTCCCTTTGACAAACATTGGAGGGTACGTGTTCATTCACAACATTGTGTTTTGATGATTGAGTTTTCTTTTAATTCATTAAACCACTGGTAACAGCGAAATGATGGTGTTTCAATGTTATCATTTTATATTTTCCCTTATTTTTTTACTTGGTTATGCAGGATGAACACTCAGTTTTTGTCTCCCTCTCTCTTTTTTTTTTTGAGACAGGGTTTCTCCGTGTAGTTTTGGTGCCTGTCCTGGATCTCGCTCTGTAGCCCAGGCTGGCCTCGAACTCACAGAGATCTGCCTGGCTCTGCCTCCCCAAGTGCTGGGATTAAAGACATGCGCCACCCCTGCCCAGCCAGTTTTTATCTTAAAGTGTGTGTGTGTATGTATGTGTGTGTGTGTGTGTGTGTGTGTGTGTGTGTGTGTGTGTGTGTGTAGAAGCCAGGCTAACTTCAAGTGTCATTCCTCAGTTGTTGTTCACCCATATTTATTTCTTGTTGGCTTTGAGATAGGAACTTCTCTGCCTTCCCAATGATGGTATTATGAGCATACTACACCCAGTTGTTTTTGTTTGTTTTGTTTTAAGTGGATCCTGAAGCCTAGGACCTTGTGCTTGCAAGTAAGCACATTATGATTGAGTTGTCTTCTCAGTTCCTTTTCTTTTTAGGTCTGCCTTGGAACTCACTGTGCAACCCAGGCTGGCTTTAAGCTCACAGTATCCTCCTGGTTTTGCTTTCTGAGTTCTGGGGTTACAGGTATGATTCACACCCAGCTTTTTCTCTGTTTCTCTTTTTAAACACAGCTTTATTTAAAAAAAAATGTCTTTAGTGTATGCTATGTACGGGTGCCCATGGAGGCCAGAAAAGTGTACTGGATCCTTTGGAGCTGGAGTTAAAGGTCATTGTGGTTCTTGGAACCAAACTCCAGTTCTCTGGAAGAACAGGAAGCTCTCTTAATCATTGAGCTATCTCTCTAGCCCCTAAGTACAACCATTGATATAATGATTTGGTTTCCTGGTAGCTTCAGAAGGTTATGTGAATGTGTATAACTAGGTACTTACGGATATAAACATTTGTGAAGCTAATGTTTTGAAGTTCAAATGGTCTTACCTTCTGGCTAGGAAGACTATATAACATTATAAAT
The DNA here is from genome assembly GCA_902168415.1 of Peromyscus melanophrys. Classification (NCBI taxonomy): domain Eukaryota; kingdom Metazoa; phylum Chordata; class Mammalia; order Rodentia; family Cricetidae; genus Peromyscus; species Peromyscus melanophrys. The sequence continues at coordinate 36,200 of CABHPR010135513.1, read as the reverse complement.
TTGGTTTCAGTGTTCTTGGCTCAAACCCTAGCCTTTGGTAGTTTCCTTGCTATCGGTATGTTTGGATGTTCCAGGCTTATTCTTGAACATTTCTGCCCCAGAGCTGGAATCTGCTTATGTGACAAAAGGTTGAGGTTGAAGGAAATTTTCTCTTTGCCATAGTAGTGCTGAGCTTTGTACCCAGTCATCATTTCCTCTTTTCACTTGACCTTCCTAGGTTGCATCTGTCCTGTCCCTATGTTTTTTCCTTTGTTAATAGGAAATTTTTATTAGAATTTTTAAGTGGGAAGGTTTGAAAAGTCTTGATAAAAGTAGACAGCATGGAGTCCAGGCAGTTCTAGATTTGGGACTTTTCACTTTACAGTTTGGATAAGTTAACCTTTTGTTTCATCTTTGGAAATACTTTTTTCATTTGGTTATTGGAATCAGTATTGTGGTGCTTTATATACTGCATTGGTTGCCATGATCTTTCTCCTTATTTACATAGCTCTTTACTGTTCATTGTCTTTCTATTCTATTCAAGGTTCTGCTATAACCTGCTTAATCTATAATGAATCCTTGCAATAGTAATCAGTTTAACCAACATCAATAAAGTTAGAAAAGAGTTATTGAATAATAACTCTTTAAAACCACTTATTTTATGTAGTATTTAAAGGACCATGTATGGTTTAGTAAGTGGAAACTGTTCTTGTTTTTGTTTTCTTAATTATTTGGTGTAGGTTGTCCTTAAATGTGTCATTCTCCTGCCTCAGCCTTCTGAATGCTAGGATTCCAAGTGTGCATTGGCACACCCAGCTCTGTTGTTCATTTTTAAAGTAATGTAAAGTTATCATTTTCTTTTCTTTTTTTTCCAGAGCTGAGGACTGAACCCAGGGCCTTGTGCTTGCTAGGCAAGCGCTCTACCACTGAGCTAAATCCCCAACCAAGTTCTCATTTTCATTCTTTGATCTTGCCTCTCCGTTTAGTTTAATAAGCATAGGTTTCCTAATTTTTGTGTGCTTCCTCAGTCTTTTTTGTTTTTGTTTTTGTTTTTCGAGACAGGGTTTCTCTGTGTAGCTTTGGCACCTTTCCTGGAACTCGCTTTGTAGACCAGGCTAGCCTCAAACTCACAGAGATCCATCCATCCGCCTGGCTCTGCCTCCCAGTGCTGGGATTAAAGGCGTGCGCCACCACAGCCCAACTGCTTCCTCAGTCTTTAAGACTGCCGATAGGTTGAGAAACCCTTCAATTGTCTTCTGTGAGTACAAGGTAATAATAACAATAAGAAAAGAGTTTAGGCCAAGGTGAGAATTCACAGTGGCACATGCAGTTGCTATTACAGTATTAGTTTACAGTCTTTGGACAGACCTATATCTGGTCTGAAGCCTGTGTTCTATTGTTTTTAACTCCTTCCCAATTCTTCCCTATTTTTTCCCTCCGTTCTCCCTAAAATACATGTATATATACTTTTACACCCAGTTGTTGATAATCAAGTATACAGAGATATTAATATACAAATTAATATTTGAATGGACTTTTTGATAAAATGCTTATCAAAAGTCCTATACATACATATGCATAAACCTATATGTACATACATACATACATACATAAAGTTTGTGCTTTATAGGTTGCATTGAGCCTTTAAGTACAATATTATATTTTTAAATACTGCATTTATAGAGTACTCCGCAAAGATAAAGCCATTATAATTTGTGTAAAATAAGTAAAGGCGATGTTACTTGGGTACAAATTGAGTCAGTTTCCTTGCCCTTTAAATGAGGACAATGATATCCATCCAACAAATTTTTTTTTTTTTTGAGACAGGGTTTCTCTGTGTATTTTTGGTGCCTGTCCTAGATCTCGCTCTGTAGACCAGGCTGGCCTCGAGCTCACAGAGACCGACTGGCTCTGCCTCCCAAGTGCTGGGATTAAAGGCGTGCACCACCACTGCCCGGCCCAACAAATGTTTTTTGAGGACATACTCATTGCTGCCACATAGTGGAGATACAAAGATAAGCAACAGGATGCTGGCCTGATAGTTCAACAGGTTAAAGGCAACTGCCACCAAGCCTGAGTTCTATCCTAGGAACCCAGGAAGGAGAGAACCAGCTCTTAGAATTTGTCCTCTGGCTTTCACATGTACACCATGGCATACTCATACCCACACACCTATGTAGACCACACAATAAATAAAAATATAGTTTACAAAGATAAGCATTAGGAATGGAAAACTGGCAGGGAGATTTGTAGATCACACCGAAAAGCTATTATGAATTATGAAGAATGAGCAGAATGTTATAGCAGTTTATAAGGGTACATTGGAGAACACCACACAGAATTTTGGTTAGGATTAAATAAGTGTCTTAGTTATTTTTCTATTACTGTGAAAAGACACCATGGCCAAGGCAACTTGCTGAAGAAAGACTATTGGGGCTTACAGTTCTAGAGGGTTGTAGTCCATGACCATCATGGCTGGGAACAGGCAGCTGGCAGGCAGGTATTCATGGTACAAGAACAGTAGCTGAGAGCTTATATCTTGTTTGAAGATCATAAGGCTGAAGAGAGCTAACTGGGAATGGTGTTTGCTTTTGAAACCTCAAAGCCCACCCCCAGTAACACACCACCTCCAACAAGGCTACATCTCCTAATCCTTTCCCAATAGTTTCACCAACTGAGGATCAAGCAAGCATTTAAATATATGAACCTATGGGGGCCATTCTCATTCAAACCACCTCAGCAAGGTATATGTATAAAGATGGGTTGTGAATTGAAAAATACTTCAGATGCATTTCTGTGAGCTAGATTTTTTTTTTTTTTCGAGACAGGGTTTCTCTGTGTAGCTTTGCGCCTTTCCTGGAACTCACTTGGTAGTCCAGGCTGGCCTCCAACTCACAGAGATCCGCCTGCCTCTGCCTCCCGAGTGCTGGGATTAAAGGCGTGCGCCACCACCGCCCGGCTTGTGAGCTAGATTTTATGACCTCCTTAAGGGTGGTGATATTTTCTTGAAATATAGTGCCCTGAACGTAATGCTTTTAGTCCTTTTTTTCTAGCATTTAAGTCAGTTTTAGGAAAATCAAGAAAATGTACAATCCTTCCAGAAAACTCAATCACTGTGCTTTTTGGTGTGTTCCCATCATAAATACAAGGTTAATATTTAAAGAATAAGAAAACAGTCTGTTAGAGAATTAAAGACAGGCTTTTCTTAGAATAGGAAACTAAAAGTGTCCAATAACAAGAAGATACTCAGACTAAGAACCAGAAATACAAACTAAAATGAGATTTATTTATCCTTAGATTCTCAAAAAATAATTTGATACTATCAAATCATCGCAAAAAAGTATAGGGGAGAGCCTAATCTTTTTCTTTTTTCTTTTTGTTTTATTGGGACAGGGTTTCTCTGTGTAGCTTTGGCACCTTTCCTGGAACTAACTCTGTAGATAAGGCTGGCCTCAAACTCACAGAAATCCGCCTGGCTCTGCCTCCCAGTGCTGGGATTAAAGGCGTGTGCCGCCGCCGCCACCCAGCCTGAGCCTAATTTTAAAACCGTGTCCATAGGTAGTATAGTACAAAGTCGTCTACTATTAAGTAATGTTAAGTTTATATAGCATTTAAAGTTTTCTAAAACCATTTAGTAAGAATGTATTGGGAATGGCCCTTTTTTTGCTAAATTTATAGTAATAATTGTTTGAAAACACTTCGTTTGTTTTGATTTTTTTTAAAGATAGTTTCTCTCTACATAGCCCTTGCTGTCCTAGAACTCATGTGTAGACCAGGCTAGCCATGAACTCACAGAGATCCATCTGTCTCTGTGATTAAAGGTGTGTGCCACCATGCCCAGACTTGCTACTGATTTAACACCATAGTGATAAACAATAGAGAGATAAGTGCTCAATGTTCCTGAAATTATACCACAGCTCAAATGCTATTTGGGGTTATAGCATATTCTTTTAAAACTTTTCTTTAAGCCAGTGTATCCTAAATGAATGTACATTCGTGTTGGTGTGTGCTTACGTGCATGAATGAGAGAGTGTTAGTGTGAGTGATTTAGAGATACATATATAGAAATATTCCTTTATTAGTGTATGTGTGTGTGATTTCAGGGGGAGCACATGTTTGGAGGTCAGAGGACAACTTGAGGCTCTCTTCATGCTCCTATACATGGGTTCTGGGAATCTTCACTAAGGTTGCTGAACTTCTGCCAAGTGCCTTTATACCTACTAAGCCATCTCATCAGCCCCTGAGAATGTTCCTTTCAAGGAACATTTGGTACCTTGGGTTTGTTCCCTAGCACTACAAAATAATAATGATGAAAAAAAGAAATATTCCTTTTAATAAATGTCATTCAAATTAGAATTTTTCAAATATAAAAGTGCTGAAAATAGCACAATTACTTTTTCTTCCACAAGATAGATTCAAGAATCTAATTAAGAATTTTCCAGATTAGAGTTATATGTACAGCCTTTTCCTTGTATCTGAGAGGGATTGGTTCCATTACCCCACCCCGTGGCAAAGTTCACAGATTCTCCAGCCCTTTACATAAAATGGTATTGTATTTACATATAGTTAGCGTATATCCTTCCTGTAAATTATTTCTCAATTATTTATAATATCTAATAGTATGTAAATAGTTGTTATACTATATTGTTTAGGAAATACTGACAAAATGTGCATACAAACATGTCCAGGAAAGGTTTTTGTTTTAGACAAACTCTGTGTGGCATAGGCTTGCCTCAAATTCAAGATCTTCCTGTCTCCACCTCCAGAGTACTGGGATTATAGACATGCACCCACCATGCCTGTCTCAGATGTAATTTTTTTTCCAGATCCCTTCATCCATACTTGAATTCATGGATGCTGAATTCAAGGTTATGAAAGATTGTATATGTTTTTTGTTTTCTGAGTCATATGATGTAAGGATGAAACCTCATTAAAATATCTCCTTTAAAACCACAATATTTAGCGACCCGGAGAGGTGGCTCTGAGGTTAGGAGGCCGGCCCGCGGTGGCAGAGGTGGCGAGTTCGATTTCCGCGACCGCCAGTGCGAGGCATGATGACGTCATGCCTCGGGGGGAAAATTTTTGGGGCTGGAGAGATGGCTCAGCGGTTAAGAGCACTGGCTGCTCTTCCAAAGAGTTCAATTCCCAGCAACCACATGGTGGCTCACAACCACTTGTAATGAGATCTGGTGCCCTCTTCTGGCCTGCAGGGACATATGCAGGCAGAATACTGTATACATAATAAATAAATAAATCTTAAAAAAAAAACCACAATATTTAAGTATTATAAACATCCAGTCCACATTCATATTTGCTCAGGGATCCTAAAACTTTATTTAGCCATCTCCTCCAAATCAGTGTAAAATGGTATTTTTATTTATTTTGGAATGCTGGAGATGGAGCCCAGGGCCTCACACATACAAGGTATGTGCTCTACCACCTTCATCTCTAATGATATTTTTTTTCTTAACCTCTTTTTATTTTGATTTTATTTATAATTGTATGTGTGCATGATGTGTGTTTGTAGGTCTCTTACCTTTACACAGGTTCTGGAAATTAAGCTCTGATTGTTAGGCTTGCGATGCAAGCACAATTTCCCACTGAACCATCTTGCTGACCCAGAAAATGGTATTTCGAATGTTGCTGTTCAGTTGTCCTCTGTACTAGGTCTGTGTTATTGTACATCTTTCTATAGCATTTTAAATGGATGAATTATATTCTGATGAGTGCATGATTCCTATTTTCTTATGTTAAAACTTTTATGTTACAGTTTTCATTATCTTAATGCTTACCAGTACACAGTAGACATTTGATATAAATAAGTGTTGAACGAAATAAAGGATAGAAACATCCTAATAAGCGAATCTTCATGGATTTATTTCTCTGAGAAAATTTCAGAACCAGAATGGAAAAATTTAAGCTAGGTAGTAGTGGTGTACACCTTTAATCCCAGCACTTGGGATGCAGAGGCAAGTGGATCTCTGAGTTCCAGGCCAGCCGGCTCTACAGAGTGAGTTCTAGGACAGCCAGGGCTACACAGAGAAACCCTGTCTTGAAATCCCCCCAAATTGATACTTCCAGCCAGATTGCCCTCTTACTCTTTAAAAAAAAACTATGCTATGTTTAACATATGATCCAGAATGATGTACATTGTTGTAGCACCTTATGGTAAGTTTGATAAACTTGCATAAACCTGCATAAACTTGGATATAGTAGTGTCTTAGTTTCTATTGCTGTGAAGAGACACCATGATCACAGCAACTCTTATAAAGGAAAACATTTAATACGGTGGCTTACAGTTCAGAGGTTTAGTCTATTATGGTGGTGAGACATGGCAGTGTGTAGGCAGACATGCTGGAGAAGGAGCTGAGAATTCATCTTGATTTGAAGGCAACAGGCAGTGAACTAAGACATTGGGCATGGCTTGAGCATATATGAGACCTCAAAGCCCACCTCCACAGTGACACACTTCCTCCAGCAAGACCACATCTATACCAAACCCACATCTCCTAATAGTACCACTCCCTATGAGTTTATGGGGGCCAGTTACATTCAAACTACCACATATTTGCTATGCAAATTGATCTCCATTACCTTTATCACTTGGTATATTTTTATGGGGTAAGATTGTGGAGTGCCTTGCAATTTTCACCCATTCTGGAGTCCAGGTCTTTGCAAATTCTGTTGTATAATTTGACACCAGCCTTTAAAAGAATAAATCAAGCTAAGGGTTAGCTCAGTGCTATTGTCATGTGAGGCCCTTGATTCAGTCCCCAGCCTTGTGTTTTAAAAAACACTAATGGTGGTTTCACTTGACAACCTTTTATGCCAAACATTTTCGATAGTTTTACTTTTAAAAAATAAAGACTAGCTTCATGGGCAGTGTAGATCTCTACCTCTAGAAGACAAGTTATAGTCGTGTGCTCTCTAACATTATAGTTTCTGTTTGTGATTTGTTTTGAGAAGATACACAATGTAGCCCAGAAACTCAACTGTGTAGTTATCAAGAACTCATTCTGTATTTGAAGATGACATTAAATTTCTGATCCTCTCCTGCTGCAATTTCAGGCATGTGTCATGATTACAGGCATGTTCCACCACACTTGGCTTTGAAACATGGTACATGACTAATTTGTTTTTGCTACTCTTAGAGATCAGTGATGAATTGCAGATACAGAAAATGACATTGCCTGATGGTGAAAGATTTGTATTAGTGAGTAGCAATCTTTGTAGACATCTACTTTAGGATGTTTGTATAATAATGAAATCTCCATAATAGTGCATTTCTATGAAGTGATTCATGACTGTACCAGGAGCTTTTAAATAGTAGAATCTTTTTCATATCCCAACAGAAAATTTGGAATAGGGAACTTACTATCCATATCAGGTTTATTTTTATGGGCCCATATTTATGGGTAATAACTTAGCCATATTTGTATAGTGGTGGAGTTAGGCACCAAGCACAAGTTAATCAATCAGTCCAGTATTCAGCTCGTTATACTGTAGGTTTCCTTTAAGCAACAATGGTCCCATTGGATGAAATTTTAACAAAAGAAAATTTTTTTTTGGTTTTTCGAGACAGGGTTTCTCTGTGTAGCTTTGTGCCTTTCCTGGAACTCACTTGGTAGCCCAAGCTGGCCTTGAACTCACAGAGATCCGCCTGGCTCTGCCTCCCGAGTGCTGGGATTAAAGGCGTACGCCACCACCGCCGGCTAACAAAAGAAACTTAAGAAAAAGGCAGGACTCCAAAGAAAGTCCCCCCCCATTTACATTCTACTATTAGTCCAATTGGAGCCTTTAAAAAACATTTTTATTAGTTCTTTGAGAATTTCATACAGTGTAATTTGAAAATATTCACTGTCTTCTTATGGGTTAGCCTAATTTGACTTTTTTTTCATTTTTATATATTATTTATTTTTATATTATCAGCTTGATACAGTTTAAGTTCCCTCCCATGCTGTTTATTGAAGGAGGGAGGAGGTCTTAAATACAGGCTTACAGCACAATGGGAGAACCCTGGAGGGCAGAAGTTCGCTACTGATGTTTTACAATCTGGCATCTAAGCTGTTAACGCCCATTATGCAGTATACACTGACATGGAATTTCCCTTAAGCATTCAGGAGAGTGGAACCCAGCAGGGAATTAGCATAGGGAGGATATCAAGGTCAAGGTCAGCAAGCAAGGCAACAGTTACCCAAAACGGGGGCCAGGACCCTACAGGTCCCCCTTTTAGTAAAAAATGAGCTTCTGACTTAGGTTGCGTGGGATGTCAGCAGGTCACCTTACCCGTCATGGAGACGCCTGCCCAGGCCACACAGGTGCTCTGTCTTAGGTTGGTGAGCACCCCCCAGACATTACCCGTCTCTGAATACTCATTATCATACAGGCTCAATCATGTGTGAGCTGCAGAGTTAACTGCTGCCAAAGATCTTAAAGTGGCGCTGGGCTTGCAATCTGTGTGTTTGACACAGAAAAGACCAACAGAAGTCCTAACCCACCCATAGCAAGTAGGCTAAAGGCAACTGAGCCATTCCCTTCTTTAACGAGCCTTACTGCAAATTAGAGTCCTTGTAAGATGGTATCCCAAAAGCAAATGGAACTTGAGTTTATAAATTTAAAATTTTCAAAACCAATCGAAATGTATATAACTGTTGAATTAAATTTATCATGCCCAATAGAATGAAAGATTAACTAACTGTGGTAGCTACTTTTGCTGCCAGGGTCTTCTTATGGGTTAGCCTAATTTGGCTTTTTTAAAAAAAGGGTGGTGTTAGTTTGGTTTTAGGAGTTGTTTTTGTTTTGACAGTCTCATCCTAGCCCAGACTGAACTGGAACTATATAGGCCAGGCTAGCCTCAAACTTGTGCCAATCCTGCTGCCTTAGTGTCCCTAATGTTTGGATTTCAGGTATAAGCCACCACAGCTACCTGTTGTTTCTGTTTCACACATATGTGGATGCTATATGCCAATAAATGGGAATTAACTCTCTACTCATAAAACTTTGGAATTAATGTTTTCTGAACTGGGAATGTGGCTCATTAATGGAGCATTTCTTTGGCTCCAAGCCTTAGGTTTGATGTGAGCACTGAAAAAGAGAATGATGCTTTCTAAGCCCATTTTTTCCTCTTTTCAACTGTTTTAAATTGTGAAAGGGATATATTTACTATTTAGGGAAAAAGGCATATATCAGATGAACTTTGTTTTCACAGGATTTTTGGAAGTTTTTGTTCTTTGATCATTTACCTACCGATTTTTCTTGTTCTTTCTAGATTTTGGATGTTAATCCCTGTCAGATGACTAGCAGGCAGAGTTTCTCCCTCTCTTTGGGTTGTTTATTTACTCTAATAGTTCACTTTGCTGTGTAGAAGCTGTTTAATTTCATGTGATTCTCATTTGTCAATTCTTATTATATCCAGATTATCGATTGACTCCATTTTTTTATCGACCACATTGCATTTAAAACTACTAATGTACTATATTATAATCATTCTCAGTTGTTAATACACAGTTGGTCCTGAATCAGAGGGTAGTACCACCAATTTTTGGTTTTGCATTTTCGTGTGTGTAAGTAAATTGTGTGTGTGTGTGTGTGTGTGTGTGTGTGTGTGTGTGTGTGTGTGT